>JAVYIG010005978.1:0-126432 GCA_035222895.1 Strongylocentrotus droebachiensis | reverse complement strand
GCGATCGAATATCAAAATACAAAACCCCGGTACTCCAAAACAGAAGGAAATAACAAGAAGAAGATGGGCTAAAAAACAAAATCTAATAAACTCACACAGCGATTCATTATGAGGAGAATCGGGAATGGAGGTGATGATGATGATAATGATAGGTCGACGTATGATTACTTTATTTATTTTGAATTTCGTTAATCTTTCAGTCTATCTCATCCAATATATATCAGATGAATTTGACAGTATACCTTAGGGCAAATCAGCGATCATAATTCACAAGCGGTTGGCTTATCGAGTGTCGGTTGACAGTATCTATATCGTTGTATTCATTCTCATAATTCATCGGATGTTGTCCACTGCCGATGAAAACCAATCTGGCCCCTGTTTGAAGTATTCTTAGGCGGAAAGTTTTCGATGATTCGGCTATATGGCGACAAAATAAAATGAGGGATAATGTATCATCTTTTTGACAAAAGACGACAGATGAGATTTTAGTAGATATTCCTACATTTTATGAAGATATCAGAAAATCTAATATTACCAAGTTCTGAGATTGACAATGTAGCCCCTTGGGAGGGGGTGACCCCGGGACTTCGGATTGTGGATTTGAGAAAAAATGACTGTAGACATATGCAACATGTTAAAAGAAAATGTCATCATAGTTAACTTTGCAAAATACTGAATTCAGAAAAATGAACAAGAACAAGAACAAGAGCAACTGGTTGATATGAATTAACAGAATGATCGAACGTTCAACCGAATTCCAATCGAAATCCATGATGAGAACAAAACCAGGGCAGTATAGAGTGTGTTGAATGATGTGCACCACTGTATTCGTTCATTTAGCGGTAATTTATTGTTTTGCATATCCCAACGAAATAAAGTTATCTCACAATTGCTATACAATACTCAATTAAACATTGACTCATGGACATCTAATGTCAGATATGATACCCCCTCCCCTCTCTCTTCTTCCTCCTCCTATTTGGCACAGAGTAAAAATGACAGCATTTATATCTTCATTTCGTGAATGAGTTGTCGTCAAAAGAATTAAACTTTGTATGATAGACATCGTTTAATGTCAGAAATGATACACAACCCCTCCCCTCCTCCCCCCTCTCTCTCTCTCTCTCTCTCTCTCTCTCTCTCTCCCTCCCTCTCTCTCTCTCTCCCCTCTCTCTCTCTCTCTTCCTCCTATTTGGCACAGAGTAAAGATGACAGCATTTATATCTTCATTTCGTGAATGAGTTGTCGTCAACAGAATTAAAGTTTGTATGATAAACATCGTTTAATGTCAGAAATGATACCCTATACCCCCCCCCCCCACCCCCCTCTCTCTCTCTCTTTCTCTCTCTCTCCCTCCTCCTTCTATCTGTCACAGAGAAAAGATGACAGCATTTATACCTTTATTTCGTGAATAAGTTATCGTCAACAGAATTAAACTTTGTATGATAGACATGGTTTAATGTCAGAAATGATACCAAATACCCCCCCCCCCTCCCTCTCTCTCTCTCTCTCTCTCTCCCTCCTCCTCCTATCTGGCACAGAGAAAATATGACATCATTTATATCTTCATTTTGTGAATAAGTTATCGTCAACAGAATTAAACTTTGTATGATAGACATCGTTTAATGTCAGAAATGATACCAAATACCCCCCCCCCCCCCCCCTCCCTCTCTCTCTCTCTCTCTCTCTCTCCCTCCTCCTCCTATCTGGCACAGAGAAAATATGACATCATTTATATCTTCATTTCGTGAATGAGTTATCGTCAACAGAATAAAACTGTGTATGATAGACATCGTTTATTGTCAAAAATGATACCCAATACCACCTCTCTCTCTCTCTCTCTCTCTCTCTCTCTATTTCTCTCTCACTCTCTCTCTCTTCCTCCTCCTCCTATTTGGGCACAGAGCAAAGATGACAGTATTTATATCTTCATTTCGTAAATGAGTTGTCGTCAACAGAATTAAACTTTGTATGATAGACATCGTTTAATGTCAGAAATGATACCCAATAACCCCCCCCCCCCCCCTCTCTCTCTCTCTCTCTCTTCCTCCTTCTCCTTTTTTGCACAGAGTAAAGATGACAGCATTTATATCTTCATTTCGTGAATGAGTTGTTATCGTCAACAGATCGCTTGAGTTAAATCAATTTCATCTACCTCTCATAGCGTGAAAATGCATAATCACCTTTGGGCCTGCCCTTTCCGTTTCGGGCCAAACCCGTCTGTCTTTCCTTTTCTTTTTCTATTGTATTACTCGAAGCCACCGTAGCATTGCGCGCTCCCTCTACTTCAACCCACACAAAATTAAGCGGCTGAAATAATTAATTCTCACGTACGTTTCACTGTGACTTGAATCAATAGGGTCTATGTATCCTGGGGTTTCAAACAGTTCCGTGGTGCGATTCTAAAAGCGAGCTGGGGTGTTTTTATTCTATTTTTTTCGTCTTCTGAGATGAGTAATAAATAACAGTGATTGCATTTGAGCAAGGGTAAGGAGATCGTGACTTGGAGTTTCATTTCGGGTGAAGAATTAATCTCCCAGATCTCTACACGACAGTCAGTTGGCATATAGTGGCGCCTTTTAACCTTTACCGGGTTACTGATGATTGAAGTACTTCCAGTTTCCCTGTCAATCACTTATTATACTCCTTAAAGCCCCACTGCACTATTTATAACTACATGCGCCCTCTATAAAGCAAACAATGCGTAATCGGTGACCGTTGGTCCCCCATGGTCCCCTTTTTCTGATGTTAATTAAGAGCTTATTTGATGAGATAACATCCTGCCAGTGACCATGCAGGGAGGTCTAATCCCTACTGGCCAAACTAGTGCAGATAGGCTTTAAAGTATAGTTAATTTTGTAAAATGTTTCTTTCTTCATGTTTTATATTCATTTGTACTTTTGTTGTTGTTGTGATTGTAAAAGTTTATTAAGCTTGTTTTGTATATTGGATATCACTTTATGATCACTTTATGTGAGGTCTCCTCGTCTTTCTTTATACTACATTGTACTGTTATGATTATATTCCTGGAAGACAAATGAAATTGATACTGATTTGGACGTACACTTTATGATTTAAAGGGCAAAGTATGCCTTAGTCAACAATACCACAATTTTCCGAGTACAGTCTTAGTGTTGTCATACTGTAGTGGATGCCCTATGTGCACTTCTTCTGGACCACAGTGTGCACAGTGTGCACAGTGATTTCACTTTCTCCACGGAAAAAAGACACATTAAAAAGAAACTGAGGCCACACTGTGGCATGTCCAGTTTTTAGTCCTCGCTTTGGCAACATTGTACAACATAATGTCACACTAAATTCACTCAGTTTACTAATGTGTTTAAAGTACAGCTGCTGGGGTGCTTATTATTATGTGGTTCGGTTTAGCCATAATGTGCGCGCATTGTTTTCGCATGGTCAACTCAACTGAATGTGTTCGAAATAACAGATTTACCTGTAGTCGTGCTGTGGCGCTTACGATACGCCTTTATTTCTGTATAATCACAATATGTGGGGTTACACGTGTGTACACATGGTTATACATAGTTAACACAATGGAGAAGTTCAAAACTCACACTGTGGTAAGACCCTCTGGGCAAATATGGGCATCAAATTGTGTCACAGAATTATTAAAAAAACGAATCACAGATAATAAGCACCATGGTCGTACCTTCAACACATTCATAGTGTTAACCGAGTGAACCTTGTGTGACATGATGTTGCACAGTGTCGCCGAAGAGAGGACTGCAAACCAGACATGCCACAGTGTGGCTTCAGGTTTTTTTTTAATGTGTCTTTTTTCGTGAACAAAGTGAAATCACTATGCACACTGTGGATAAAATGGATAAAATGGATGACATTCGATCACACTGTCAACATTACAGTATTCCGAATCCACTCTGTGGCCAAACTGTGGTAAGGCACTGTGTTCATTCTTTCTTTATCCACAGTGTATCATATCGTGTTTATTAATACCACAACCTCTGAATTTTCCCATTGTTAAACATAGCCATACAGAAATGCTCCAAGTACACTTGTATAGTCACAATGGCCTGCTTACACATCCGAGTATCTTTCTGTGGTCGCAGTTGGTCAAAAGGTATGAAACAGTGTAAACACCGTATACTGTGTAGTTGGATCAAGTTCCTTATAGAATCAAACGGTCCAAGACAGTGCTTTGTGAATTTCTACATGTCAGTGATACCAAACGCACATTATTGTCTGCCTTTTTGTTTTGCTATCTCACCACATACTCTGAACATACATGAACATCGGCGAAATGTGTCCAGTGTTGAAACTCTTAGTAAAATTCTACATATTAATACAAATATGCACATTTAATTGTTTCTATCTGTCTTTCTGGTTTGAAAAACAAATCACACTACATACTTAGGACAAACATGAACATCGGCAAAATATGTCCAGTGTTGAGGCAATTTGTAAAATTCTACATAATCCAAATTAGCACTTTTCATTTGTATTATCTGTCTTTCTGGTTTGCAAAACAAATCACACCACATACTCTAAGCATACATGAACATCGGAAAAATGTGTCCAGTGTGGATGCTCTTTATAAAATTCTACATATTAATACAAATATGCACATGTAATGTGTAGTATCTGTCCTTCTGGTTTGCAAAACAAATCACACTACATACTCAGGGCATACATGAACATCGGAAAAATATGTCCAGTGTTGACGCTCTTTGTAAAATTCTACATGATACAAAAATGCACATTATCATCCGTCTTTCTGACTTGCAGTACCTTCACACCACATACTCTGAGCGTACATGAACATCGGCAAAATGTGTCCAGTGTTGACGCTCTTTTTTCAAGCGTCTCATCGATGCTAGCTTCTGGGGATCTTTACACTGAATGCATAAAGAGGGCAGTTGTCCAAACACAGGGGCACACATCCAGGTCCCCATACTGTACGTTATAACTTTTTTGAAGGTGAGAAGAGAGTGTGTGTGTGAGAGAGAGAGAGAGAGAGAGAGAGAGGGGGGGGGGGAGAGAGATAATGACTCGGAGAAATAAGAGAGATATACAGGAGAGAGAATGAGAGAAAGTGAAAGTCAGACAGAGAGAAAGAGAGAGAGAGATACACACGCAAAAACACACGGACAAACACCCACACAGAGAAAGACACCGTTTTGGAAGGGCTACCCCAACGGATGTTTTCATAACAAGGGCATACTGTCGTGCAAGTGGTCGCTATTCGTTGGGGGCATCTCTTTACAAAAGTTGTATTCAAACTTTGGGGCACCGGCTTACTAAAAAAGAAGCAGTTTCTGTATTAGGACCTATATCAGAAACAGCACTGGGATGACTTATATCTATTTTATTAGGATATTCAAGATTCAAGATTCAAGATTTATATATTTCTGTTCACTCGCATGAAAACAATACATTCATGAACAGTAACAACAAGTTCATCGTCAACAAGAATAAATTCATGAACAATAACAAGAAAGTTATAATGACATTGAAAATGTGGAAAAGGGGTGGTCTGTAAAAAAGCACAGCTTTTAAAAACAGAAATAAACTCTTTTCATTAATAACTCGATGCAGAGTCTTTTGTACAGGTTGTGTACGTTATTTCCATTAATAACATCCCCCTATCTCTTTTCCTTTCAATTATGTATGACGTAAGTCATGATGAAACACATCAGAATCATTCGACATATTTTCATTCTATCAATCATGTCGGTTGTGAAAATCATGTTTATGACAACCACGAACTAAATGAGTTTTAACATTGTCAAAAAGAGACATGTTTCTACAGCTTTCTTCGTCTCATTCAAACTCCTTTTGATATAATGTATTCGACATAAATACAACTGCCATGAATGCAAATTGAGTTTATTACGTTTGACTAGTATGATTGATGTGACGTCAGTAGTAATGAAAATGTAGCTAACTTCATTGTCAAAGTGTGTTGTCACAGGCACGTTACATTTCAGTTGGAAACGTAGTTCTTTCATTGATGAAAACGTGAAAATACAAACTTTCAATGTCTTCATTCGGCACTCGGTTTTCCTTTTTTTTTCGCAGACTGAGCTCGTCTTGAACAGCTATTAAAGCATGTATTGTGACGAGTGAGTTGATCCAATACTGCTTTTACTTGCACCAGGGGGTGTTTCACAAAGATCCTAAGTTGAACTTATCTCTAAGTTGGACTTAACAATTATGGATAGCCATTAGCATCCTTGAAATATATTGTAAAAGCTATTATAAAAGCCATAAAATGTTGATTCAAATCATTCATACTTTCTGTGGAATGTGGAATTTATGAACAATTTAAAATACTTGAATTTTTGCTTTTGAATATATTTCAGTATAAGGCTACAAATGGCTCTCCATAATATTTAAGTCCAACTTAGAGATAAGTTCGACTTAGGATCTTTGTGAAACACCCCCTTGTCAATTATTGGCAGATGCACCCTACCTTGTGACACAAACTACACCAAAGTTCTGCAAGAATCTTCAAGATTGAAGGAAGCAGACTGCACCAAAGAAGAAGAAGACGTGGTCTAGCTGGTGGCCGATTCGATAGGTTGTGGTTCGATTCCCAGCTATAAAGGCAATGATACTACACTCAACCCTTCCCAGACATTTCCCAACTTGAATTCCCATGTCCAGTCCTAACTTGTTTAAACCTTCGAAGTCGCGGTAAGGTTAAGGATAAAGCAAAACTTAGAAAACGGTCTTTGGTACACTATTTTTCTCGACTCCTGGGGGCGTTTCACATAATTGGTCATCAGTGACAAATGACAATTTAAGTTATAAGCTACTGAAATCCTTGCTCCTGATTGGTTATCAGCAGATTTGTCACTGATTTGTGTCATTTGTCATTGAAAAAAGGCCTTGTGAAACGGGTCCCTGGTCTAAGTATCAAAGATTAAATCTTGAAATTGCAAGTAACTGAAAATAATCGTGAAACTCGGGGAGGGGGGATCCTGCAACCTAGAATCTTCTAACAGTCTCAGTAATATAGAACCACCTTCCCCCGTCTTTTTTTAACTGTTTTTGTGGGGCGGGGGGGGGGGGGGGGGTATTGACAGATCATGGTGCCGATTTTCCTGAAATACTGGAAGAACGCCATCGTTTCAAACTTTGACAGGGGGATATCGTTGGTACATCAAAGTACCGACCTCCCTGATCAGAAACACTGGGATTACAGCAAGTTTTCTTTCAAACTCACGTGTTTCTGTCGATGTGAAATTCATACCCGCCTTAAACACGGTTAAGTAGGTCCTTCACTTTCGTAGCCGAAAATAAAAAGCGCAAAATATACCCTCTTTGCTCTTGATACCAGACTATAAGTGGTTGCTGGAAAGTGCTATTTTGATATCAAAACCTCTTTCAAAATCATTGACACCCAAGGGGGGTAATCTGAAATTGTCTCATGTGCTATAGCGGGTACATTCACACTAAGAAATCGAATTTTTACAGTGTGAACACTATGTGGTTCACGACATTGTGGCGGTGTCCACACTGTGAAAACACTCTATTCACAGTGTGGATTGTGTGTTCACACTGTGTTCACAGTGTGGATTGTGTGTTCACACTGTGTTTATAGTGTGAACTGTGTTTTCACACTGTGTTTCGCACTGTGAATGAGTGTGAATGAGTGTGTTCTTTCCAGCAGGGATGGCGGGGGATGCATTGTTTTTGCAAACGTATCAATCTTGGAAGTCATCGTGTACTATTTCCGGTGGCTATTTTTCGACTTGTCCTATTTGTGTTTAAGCTGTATCGGTATCATTTCATTCATGTTAGTTTTTAACATCTTAATATCTCGACATATTATTTCATATTTCGATCACAGTTGTTAAACATGAAGCTGTAGTCAATATTCATTTTAAATTCGATGACTAAATATATATGATACGAACAAAATAAAGCAATTCGATAATAGAAGACAATTTGATGAACGTAGAGATAGGAATTAAACTAAGGGATTAATTATCTTTGTTCTAATATTATTTCCAATCTAGTCATATTTGCTATTTTTTCTGTTAGACAGTCTATGTATACTGATATTATTTCGATGTTTTTTTTTCCTTACCCTTTTGTTGTAGTTGTTGTTGTTGTTGTTTTTGGTGGCGAAGGTATTGGTGTTGCTTTAAGCTCTGCTGGGAAACATCTTCGAAATGCCTGGTTTTCTCAATTTCTGGAAGTCGAAACTTTAGTTGGCCTTTAATACACTACACTCCCTCCACATCACTCCCTTTCTCTCTCTCTCTCTCTCTCTCTCTCTCTCTCTCTCTCTCTCTCTATCTCTCTATCACTTCTTCGTTCTCATTCTCCCTCTTTGTTCTTCAGCCTCATGATAATTTTCTTCTCCCTCCTCTTCTCCTTTAAACAAAAATTATAAGCCCTTTTAACTTCCCTTCAGTTGAACATTACCCATTTCTGTATATTTCTTATGAATCGCAGCGGTTTCCCTATTTCTTAAACCTTCTGATTCCTTCTCTACACTAACAATCTTGTATTTTGTTTAAAGATAAACTTTAGTACTGGTAATGCGATTGCATTGTTAAGAAAAGGTGTGGAAAGGATCAGAACAGTTGATCATGTAGCATGTAAGTATTGGTGTGCACTGCAAGGTTCTGGAGTCATCAAAATCATAATAAATTTGACCGAGTCTTGGTAAAGTAACACAGAAAGCTATATATGGGACAACACACATGGTGTCGGGGCTAGTACTACCTTGATTTCCTTGTCTTTCTATGCTCATTACTCGGCCAGTATACATTTTCTTCCAGAATTGTTTGGCACATGTCATTTATTTGTAGTATTAAACATTCAGTGAAAGTTTCGTTTGATTCTGTGAGAATTAATTTTCTTTTTGTTACCACTACTGGAGTTTATCTTTAATTACCTTTATTACTTTGAACTAAGTTTTAACAGTTATCAATATCTTACGTACTCAATAACATATATCATTTTCTCTGTAGCCTCACTATGAAGTACATCTATCCAGCAAGACTTCTTTGTTCGATTCCACCCTTTAAAAGAGCTGTCTTTTAGCCTCCTCGCATATATTACAAGACCAATCTGCAAGACAATTAATCTCCTCCGTCACTACAAGCTCTCAGTTGTGTAATTCATTTGTTTTGTGGGTCAAACGCCGGTCAACGCATCGGGCATAATTATTTGTCATCATATTGCCACTTTACTACTTTCTTTTCTTCTTTTTTTTTGCAGATGTTTCTGCATTTATTGATAAATCAAATACGAAACATTCAAATAACAATAATATTATATAATATAATTGATTTACATAAAGAGTGACAACTGAAATACCCCCACATAAACATGCATATATGTAAGATTAAAAACTTGAAAGTATGGAGGTAAGTCAAAGAATCAAGATAAAAGCAGAGGCCAACTATCATAAGCATGAATGCTTGAGTCGATAGCTGCCGCTTTACATTTTCTTTCTTTTTCTTTTTTTTTTCTCTCTTGTTTTTGTTTACAGACAAAATAAATAAATAAGCTTTTTAAAAATTGATTTGAATGTTTGAAATAAAATTGAAATAAAATATGTAAACAATATATCATGAGGCAAAATTGTTGTTTCACATAAATCCTCATGTGTCCTACGATTTTGATAGGAGCACAATCATAAACAATTAGGCCTACGAAATCCCTTCTGGAAAACACGAATATTAATATTAATATCATCAAAATAATGAAATGAGCAGATATATTACATTTCCATATTATATATTATACGCAATAGACCCTTTTTATCACACAGGAGGACATTTTATTCGTTTTCTTTTTTTCAAATTCAAAACCACTCTTTAGTATAGCCTTAACGTGTACAAAACATGAAACATTCGAATCTTTTGGATATTTCTTCAACCTTTTCAATATATGAAAAGGAAGGAAGCAATGAAGAACTTTGAAAGATCTATGTACCATTATTCTCTCATTTTTATGTCTTACAATTATATATAGTTCATAGAAGAAGAAAAAATACTGAAAGCAATAATATCTGTCTTAGTGTTAAGGGTTCCTCTTAAGGTTCATTGTAGGGTACATCACGCGTCCAACCCCTACTATGATTTCCTTTCTTTACATGTGATTAAATATGGATATTTTTTTAATTCATAAGCACAGTTAATAACAAAATAACCAACTCTGGCAGCATGATAAAGAATGATATCGGACCCAAATAGTGTACAATAATTAAAAATAGTTTTTGGTTTAACGCTTTTACACTGTACCGAACATCAATAACGGCGTTCCATAGAAATAATTCTTGTTGCCCCCCCCCCCCCCCTTCTCTATTCCTCTTCCTTTCTCTCTCTTTCTATTTCTCTTTCTCTCGTTCTCTCTCTATCTCCGTTCCTCTCTCTCTCTCCCTCTCTCTCTCTCTCTCTCTCTCTCTCTCTTTTCATCTCACACTCTGTGAATTTGTGCGCGTGCCTGCTTATTCACAGAAGCGTGAGAGGGATTAAAAATGCTCCGTGGCGCACGCTTCCATTCCCCTGCTACTCAGCTTGTACGTAATGAAAACAGCTTCTCTGGCCCTGGCACGGGCGGATGGATGATGAGAAAAGCCCCTCGCCTGCTGGAACCCGCTCCCGAATCTCTCACGCACTCACTCAATTTGTTTTATGGGCGTGTGCCACGCATGCGCACTGCGCCCAATGTCGCGTTGTTCTATGAATTCAAGGCCCTGGTGCATGCAGCGATGAACAATACGAGGGTTATATAAAGAGAGAGAAGAAGAGGAAGAGGGGAAGAAAAATGGGCAGGGCCTGTCGAGATGATTGCCCCCCTTCCACTCTTACTCTCCATCTCCCGGTTAACCCGCACCCGTTTCGAAGCTACCGTAAACATACATTACTATCTTACCCTTCTGCACGACGTCGCCGATTTTCTTACCCCTCATCTTCCATGTTACACCGTGGCCCCGTATATAAAGCTTCGTGTCACCATATTCGCGAGCCATTTGGACAGTTGCATCAATCGGGTGTTTTAGGGGGTTTGCTGTAACCCCGTCGTCATCATCACCTCGGCATTTTCTCAGCGTGCAAGTGACTCTACCAAGCTTCCCTTGTTTCTATTCCTTCTTCTCCGCACTCTCAGTCTCAGTCGAGGTAAATCTTCCCCTCACCTCCTCTCTCACCGTCACAACCAGCATCATCTTCATCCCCATCATCCTCATCCAGAACACCCGAGATGCTTATTCTCTTGAACGAGCGAAACAACCACCTTGCGTTTCTTCAGGGAGCGGGAAAAAAGAGTCAAATATTGTGTGCACTTCTCCAGAAGGAAAGACATTCTCTCCGACGAAGCCAGCCGCAAAAATCAGCATTTTCGTCATTCTTCTAAAGATGCATTTTAAAGGATGGATGGATGAATGGACGAACAGGTGTCTACGTAGGGTTTCAGTGTGGACGATTTCCTGAAGACGAGAAAGACGAGACGGAGTACGAAATGGTAAGATCCAGTTTTGTCTTTCTTTAGATAAATCAAAGTGATACCATTTATATGCGTAAAATATAGTCATGTAATATCTACAATCTCTTCTACCTTCTCTTTCTCCCCTCCTCTTTTTCTCTCTCTCTCTTTCTCTTCCTCGCTCTCTTTTACTGTAAATATACGGTATTGTATACATTATGATGCAAATACTCAAAATATTACGAATGATTTCTTCAGCACTCATATCCTCCGAAAAGGATACTCAATTTCACCTGATCGTGTATGCTAGAATTGTTTACCATTATAGTTAATTCATCCGACTGTCATCGTACAGCAATGGTTACGAAGAGGGAACAAATACAGTATTATTTCCGGAAATGTACACGTTGGTTGGCAACGCGTAAATCCCTCCCTAGAAACACTTGCGTCCTAATGCTTATGCGGCAAGTATTATCACGATTATGCCCAGCTCCTTTTCAAGAATGGACGCATTGAGCCAGAAAACGGCGACAGAGAAACATATTAAATATTCAAAGAATGACCTCTAATTTTAAAAACAAAAATTGCTACGATAATCATTTCGTATAATGACGCACAAGGAAAATCCGACCAATTTATTCATCCTTCAATAACTTGATCTTCTTCCTCTTCATCAAAATTCCAAATTTTGATTCGATAAGACTGATAGACTATAATTTTGGTGATGAAAGAGTTATGCTGTTACAAAAAGCAAGTTTTATCCTAGTGTATAATGCCGGTAACCTTAAGCCATGATTTTAATGTCAAAGACTTTAAAAATCTACTTTAGTTTCTTCATGTTCTGCTTTTACGTCATGATTTCTTCTTCTAGTAACCGGGTTCGATTTAAATCAGTTTGACTATAAAGTATTATTCGAATATTTTGTGGCGATTTGGTTTTGTCACAGTACCGTGATTTCCGTGAACAGGGTAAAAGATGTGTTTTGTTTGCCTAAAAATGGTTTTAAAATGGCCTTACATAATTTTAAGATCTGTTTCGTATTCTATTATGAAGAACATTCTTGTGGGCTTTAGTCAATAAACTTACTTACCTAATGAAACATACGAATCGTCGTGGAAGCTTCAACATCAATCCTAACTTTTCGTTCGAATGAGAGTGGCGATTAATGGGCGTGTGTTGGCTTTGAACGCGGATTTTTGGGCGGGATGGCGATCACTCTAATTGGCCAATCACCGTGACGAACCATAACCACGCCCAGCAAGGCTTAACCAATATTTCTAGTTTAATGGATAGCATGCATTTCCATGAACAAAAAAACAAAAAAGTTATAACGTAAATATAGTTAACTACAAAGCAACCTCACAAAGAAAGAAAAGATTTAAGAGTGAGATTTCCTTACGGGAAAGAAAAGCCAAAATACACGAATTTAAGGTCTAAGGCTAATGTGGACGCAGTATTTCCACCGTCGTCCGAAATTTTGACAGAACCGAGCATTGCTGAACCAATCAAACCCGTTGTAATAATTGGAATATAATGTAATCAAATCATGATTGCTGGATATCACAAGTCATAATCGCATCCGCTTCCATGTATATCTCGCCAATGTAGGTTCTGTGTCACTACTTCTTTAATTATTTGCGCCTATTTGCGTCACAGATACGAGTCGCGACGCCATTCATTTGTGCATTTCTAACGAGTTGCACAAGCAATGAGTAAGTATTGAGTTTTGGAATTAAAATTTGCGTTTGCCAAACATTGCGCGAACGTGTAATTATTAAAAACGCGATGGAGAGAAGAAAATGAGTGGAAGGCTTGAAGTCCACCTCGGTCGCTCTCACTGGCCAAAAGCGGAGAAGCAGAAAGAGAGAGAGAGAGAGAGAGAGAGAGAGAGAGAGAGCGATTTACAAAGGAAAATGATACAATGACTTCATCACGGACTGCCGAGCATCTTAATTAAAAGAATGCTTTAGACCCGCGTGCTGACTTGCTTGTTGGTGGACAGAATAAATAAATTTGTGTTTGAATATTGATTACTATTTGGATGGAAGCGGGTGATATACCATATAAGGAACTGACTTTATTTATCTAGGAATGCAAAAACACACTAGTGCAGAAAGGGAATTGATTTTGCGAGAAATACTGTTATTCTTGGGTATTGCACCAGTTCGTTTTCCTCTCAGAATTTTATCGGGAAATCGTTGCGCTGAATTCTAAAAATTTAAAGGTCGTCAACCAGCCAAGAACTAAAATAGGTTTTAATTTAATCGAAGAAAAATAATCATAAAATTATATTTTCGAACTACAAAATGTGCCTTTAGGGTTTGATTAAAGAAATTTGATGTCACAGCAAAAGGTCAACGAAAATTATATTATATTGAGAATGGCAACCTTATGTCGTTTTTGCTCGGCGTTACGAAGGATAGAGGCTAGTAAATTATTTTTCTCATTTTCTAAACTTTACCTGTCCCTAAATTGACTCGTCATTTAAGTCATGTGGGAAATTGAGCTCCCTTTCTCTCATATACCTTAGCGCTGTGGTTGAACTCGCACACACGACGCGCGCGTTTTTTGCCCTTTGGCTTTCTGACACATTTCAGAAAATTATGTTACCCCTCGCGAGCGCGAGGGCGCACGTCTGCGCACCGTAGACTTTTCAAATCGCACAAACACATGTGCGCTGGCTATGCGGTGATCAGGAGCGAGATAAAAGCGTGAATATGGAATGAGGCGGTATGAAAAGAACTAGCGGAAAAGCGCCTTTTTATTGTTCAGTTGGAATAAGGCTGACATCACCTGCCGGGTATGGCGAACAAAGAATATTCGTGACTTTGAGTAGAGCTCTAATTTATAAAACCGAAACACTCGCGTTTCCATAGCGATACGATTGGATAAAGAAGACCGCAATGCGACATGTCTCTTTTTATTATCTATTCATCTAACCATCTGAATCTCCGTCTCCCCCATTATACTCTCCTTCCTCATCTCTCTCTCTCTCTCTCTCTCTCTTTATCTCTCTATCTCTCTCCCTCTCCCTCTCCCTGTAGTCTATCTTCCCCTATATCTTCCCATTTCATTTTCCTTGTTCATGCTTTCCGCATTGTTCTGTATTTTAAAGTGACCTATGGAAAGGTCAATGAATAAACAAATGAAAAACACAACACAATGAAGGGGAAAACGGAGAGAAAGACAGAGACAGAGAGACATAGGAAGGGAGATATAGTCAGAACAATAAATTCCTTTTGAATATTCAATCTATCAGTACCTAACTACATTATTTTGTAACTGAAGTTGGTTGAATGGAACCCTCCGGATTGTACGGGATATAGAATGCATACAATATGTCAAAGCGATATTGGGATTTAAGACTACACGATGATTATGCCTGGGGAGAAAATTAATGAATTCATACACCCACTGAAATATTATATGCGATGGATTGCGGGGCCAAAGTACGCGATGTGAATAAGTGAACGGACAAATAGATTAATTAGGGTACCATTTTTCTTTTGTCTCCAAAATTACCGAACCGAACATGAACTCGGCGCTACGTATGTTGCTGAAACCATGGACCTTTGTAATAGATACATGTTGAAATAGAGACAAAGGTATACTTACACTGCAACTAACGAAGGGATTTTTTTTCCTCGATGAAGGCTTGTCATCCCAGTTGCAAAAAATTATGAAACTAATTGTGAAAGCTTTTTTGTTATGGTGACCCCTTGTCTATAAGCTATACGGGAGCCGGTTGGTGACTGCATGAGCTAAGCCTATTGTAAAGACAGAACTCAGTAGAGTCAACGGGTAATTAGTTATCATTTTCTTCATCAGTTACCATTGTTGGCATTAGAAATAAATGATGGCGAAAACAGCAGCTTTCTCTCTCCCCCCCTCTCCCTCTGTCTCTCTGTCTCTCTCTTTCTCTCTCTCTCTTTCTGTTAAGGACCACATTAGCGCTTGTGAGAGTTTCCGAAATAAACTGAGCGAATCTTTTGTTCTCTCTTTCTTGGCGTCAGTCGGCATAATAATAGCTGTACAAAAACTTAAATCTACAGTGTAAACACGTTATATCATCTACGCGTGCTCGATGCATTTGTATTAGCTTTATTACTTATTTCACCTTCTCTTCTCCCCCCCCCCCCCACCTCCCTCTGTCTGTCTCTGTCTCTCTCTCTCCCGCTGTTTAAGTGCATATAATCATCTTCCTCCCTCAAGTTTTCTCATTACTTAATGCGTCTGTATCTTTATTTTTCCCTTCAATTTATTACATGCAGGCCTGTACACCTTTTCTTAGGTTTGTCTTCTGTCACGGCGGTCATTCATTGGTTCCTTTTCTCTTTTTGAATAGTCACCCTTCTCTCTCTCTCTCTCTCTCTCTCTCTCTTCCTTTTTATCTCTCTCTCTCTCTCTTCCTTTTTATATATATATATATCTCTCTCTCTCCTTCTCTCTCTCTCTCTCTCTTTCACCAACACACACCTACACATTCTCACTTTCTATCATCTCATCTCCTCGACCTTTTCGATGTCACCCATTTCTGCCTTAAGTTTGCTCATGACTAATGCATCGAATTCATTCTAGAGTCGTGCATAATGCCATTAATGCATACAATGACCTTTCGGAAAACATTTCTGTCTAAAAGCGCGTAAGTGCAGGCCTACAAAACAACATAGTTGTGAGAACATGGATGACAATCATGAATTATGCATGCAGCCTTAGGTGTATTTAGCTCTATAATAGATGATGTACAGTAATTTACATTAATAAATATAGTCATTTTTTCTGGAAATCATTCCAGAAAAGGTGGGTGGAAATTATCTTTTGACTACGCAGTCAAGAAAGGAAAGACGAATAGGCATGTACACTGTTATGTTAATGAAGAAAGAAAGAAAATAGATGGAGAGTTATGAAAAGTAAGATAAAAGAGCTATACAGAATACATGCATTCTTGTATTGCATAAACAATGACTAAAAAGAAAAAAACAGAATGGATGGAGAGTCGTTGAGAGTATAACGTAAGAAAAACAAAAAAGAAAACAGTTATTTAAAGTCTTATGCATTCTTGCATTGCATACATGAGAGAAAGTGGACAAATTAGACCCATTATGGAGAGTGATATGAAAGAAAAGAATTTCAAAAGGGAGTAATGGAATAGATGCATACATCATCCCTTGTCTAGCAAATGGATCACCTCCATAAGCCGATCACGATAATTCGCTGTGAAACACCAAATCGTGCTTTTCTCACCCTTTTTCGTCCAATGAACAAAGGTCATCAAAAAGTCATAGGCAGACAAAGCCAAAGTCTACCGAAGGAAAACAAGGGTTTAGATACCACCCTTTGTTCCTGAGTTGAACCCTTAGCTCTAACTTAAAGAATGGCAAAGGTATTGGAGAGAATAAAGACGGTCCAAAATGCCAGGCGTAAATGTTTATCCACAAAGTGAGAAATGGTGCGTACACAAGGAAAAAAGGTCTCTGGATATTTTTCTTGCGGTCGCATTGTGACGGCGGCGCGCGAGTTGGGATCTTAACGCGTGGCGCGGTCGCGTGCCGTAGCCACTGGCTCATGACACGCCCCACTGCGCAGGTCGCGAAGTCCCAGATCGGACTCGAACGAGGTCAATATTGCACTCGTTGAACTGTCGAGCGCTTTGTCCCGCGTTAGCCTTTTCCAACCTTCCTTTCCGTTTTTCTATGACCTTTTCTTTCTTTCCATCTATGACCTTTTCTTCCTATCTCTCTTTCTCAATCTAGTTCATCTTGACCTCTAGTGAGTCTACATGACTCTCTCTATCTCTCTCTCTCTCTCTCTCACTTTCCATCTCTGTATTAACATATCCTACACTTTATCCTCACACAGCTTTCCCACTCGCCTTCTTTGTCTCTGGCTCCCTTTGTTTCTCTCTAATTTTCCCCACTACCTCCACTTCTTTCTTTTAATATTCCACAAAATATCACAACGTTCCAAACTTTCCCCGTCCACCATTAGACCTGTAAACGATATCGCCATATGGTCTTCTCCGTTTCTGAACCGAAGGACCATTCTCGGTCCATAATAGTCTAGATAAAATTTCCATGAAATAGTAATAATGTACTATTGTATGAACGTCAGCGGATAATGGCAGAAACTAGCACAAGGGGGAGGAGGGGGTTACAAATTAGCAAATGGCTGCCAATGCCAATGAGACGCGCAGTGGGTCAGTATGTGGCATGTATTTGGAAGCGGACTTGGCAGCTGGAACAAAGACCAATTTGTAAGACGATCTTGAGGGAGAGAGAGAGAGAGTTGCCACAAAGAGCCATTGAAAAAGAGAAGGGGGATATATAGAGAGTTAGAAAGAAGCATTTAAAGAGACGGAGAAAGGGGTTATACTTTAAAATGAGATGGGAGAGGGAGAGAACGAAAGAGGAGGGAGAGTTGGACAAATGGACGATTACGGAAAAACAATTTCTGCAATTTCGCGTGCTTTCAATTAGTTTTGCAAATGGCGGGGATCAGATTACACCCATTCCCCCCACTTTTCCACCGGATTTTCAGCAACAAAAGGATTCGGGCTTCCTTCGAGGTACAAATTGACTGCGAAATCGGGAGATAGATAAAGGCCCATTTTCTGAAAGTTATATTTTAGTTTAATCTTTTGACTTCGGGTTAGAGAGCGCACACGCGTCGAGATAATAACGCGAATTTGCAGAGGGGAAATGATGTTAGAGGAGGGATAAAAAAAAAATGAACCCAGACAATACACCATACCGCCCCTTTACCAATACCAATACTGCCCCTTTTCCTAATGCCCATCTCGTTCCCCTTCTCGCTGTTTCACTTACGGACAATGCCTAACAAAGAAATTCACGTTTATACCATTGCACTGTCAATTCTATTTTTAAAGAAATTATTATGTTAGTATACCTTATGCCACTAAATTTAACGTGAATCTGCTAACGTACGACTCGAATATGAACTTCTGACACGCGTTTAACGAGGCATGGCCAAGAGCAGAGGGGCCCCAGCTGTCAGAAAAATAAAAACGATGACTGTAATTCACACAGCACCACTGGTTCAAAATCATGTGCGTTTTTCTAAAAGAGAAGGAAGTGTTGTGTTCTGGTCAATAACGCTAAGGTGAAAACAACATTGTTAGCTTTCAAATTGGTTTGATGATGTGAAAAACATCATTATGTGCATTAAAAAGTTCCACAAAAAGGAAATTCCCGAGCGCTTTTGAATACTTTAAATAAATATGAAAGGTAATACAATTTAAATTTTCGACGAATTTATGATTTATGATGCCACATGTACGTGCAGTACCATGTACATTCTAATACCAATGTTGAAATATTTCATGGCAATATGTTATCAAGATTAAAATGCAATATATGCCTGTCATCTCCGATAATTATAATAAATATCGGACAGAATAAGATGATAGGACAATGGTAAGAGAAGAAAATAAGTGGATAAAAATAAGAATACACAGAAGCAATATTAAAAGACGGAGGGTCCAATTTTTCCTCGAGTATTTTTTTCATTTTTCTTTCTAATTTTCTTTCTTTCATGTCCACCATACTAATAATGCTGTCTCAGATCAAACAGCGATTGCGGCACTTGCTCGTTGTTATTGGCAATCATAATGAATCGGGGGATTTTGGCCCAATTTTACCGGCTTATTTCAGAGAAAATCCGAACAAGTGCAATGCAGGGTTCATGCGGGGGAAGATGCGAGTAGAGAGAGGGGGAGAGAGATAGAAGGTGGGAGCGAGAATAACGAAGATGGAGAAAGAGTGATGGAGATAGAACACGTGAGAGAGAGAGACAGACAGACAGACAGACAGAAGAGAGTAACACATACACACACACGCACACCAACATACATATATACAGAGAGGGGAGTATAGTGAGGGACAACAAGAAAGGGACTTAGAAGTAGTTGAGTTGAGGGGATAGAAGCAGGGAGAAACAGAGAGAGGGGGAGGAAACAGTGATGAAATGGCGGGGATAAGGGCAGAGAGTGGAGCGATGACATACGGCATGTGTGGTGTACGCATGCGCAGTCAACCCTTTGTGCGGCCTCCATTATTATCACAAAAACATATTGTCTTCCCCTTTTGGACCTAAATGTAGGTCGGTTAATTACCCGCAGACTTTAGGAAAGGATCATAAGACCTATATAAAGTTGACGAATACCTTTTCCTGTGAAATCTCTGTACGGTATATTAAAGATGCACTTGATGTTTTTGATGGAGATGGTTTCATGAATACTTTTATACGTGGTTTATAGACTTCAACCGCAGGTAACATAAGCTTGTAATGAAATAACAGTGCAATTTAAATGAGACGGTAATAGCATTCAGGGATTCTAGCTTGTTTCGTCATTTCGGTGTGATGTCATGAAACTGTTTCTTCCGGATGATGTGAAATATGTATTATTCATGAAAAATGTAATCTTTTTTAAATTTATCATCAATGTACCTAAATTACACCGAGAACCCATTTCAAAGAACTATTCGATGTTTAAATTCATTGATAAGCGTATTAAGCCCCACATCCACCACAGAAACACCAATACTCTCATTATTCCCTAATCTCTCTTTTTATTTGCAAAAAAAAAGCACATGATTACGAAACCGAAGCATCGCAGATACGCACTATTGAGCAACCAAAATGTTCTTGTGTATCTATCACGAATGAAAATGTTATGGTTTGGTATTTCCACCAATGCAGCACAACATAAATGAAATGCATAATTCAATACGTTACTCAATTTATCTTCTATTTCTGGACTGGAAGCCAATTAGCTTTTGAACAAAAGATGTAAAGCTCTCCGATGCGGGAGGGAGAATTCATGCATTTTTTGTGTGTTTCGCTGCTTCACAGATGACTGAACGTGACATTAAAAATATGCACGTACTGGGGGTTGCGAATCAAGCTGAGTCGCCATTGGTTTATAAAGCTAAGAACAGACAGGGATCATAACGTATGGTACAGTGCGTAAATCCACGTAAATTAAGGGCCCTTTGTTTCTTTGTTATTGGAAGCACAGTTTGTCCAGAAAGCCAACAAAGAGCGGATATCAACTAGACCTTACAACTTAGTCTACTCCATGTTCTATCCTTCAAAAAATAAATTACATACTACACCACAGTTGATGATATTATCAGTAGCAATAAATATGACAATATTTGGGCTCCATGGCTGTCCATAATTAGGGTGACAGATACATTTTAGAACAAAATAAAAAGACAAATATAAATATTATGTACTTTTGTATAACTTTATGAAAGCTCGACTCCTGGAATCCACAACTGGCTAAACACACAACGTGAATTTGCTGCAAAAATAAAGATCATATCAGGTTCATATCACATTCTCACTTTATTTAACGCTTAATTTGCATTTTTATTAAAGGTTGGCTACGCAATGTTTGCCAGGTATTAAAGCATATAGATATAATAATTATTGGAGCAGATCTGATCCATTTAGTTAATAGCGATGGTATAGAATTATATATGAAGACCATGAAGACAGCCATAGATGTATTCAAGGCCGCAGTGAGTAACCAATTACAGCCATTAGTCACGACAGGCCTTGCAGGGTATAATTATGTCAAGAAAGAAATTAGTTTGCTCTTTTTTTAATGTCAACTTTGATGCCGTACTCCTTTCTATCTCTCTCTCTCTCTCTCTCTCGCTCGCTCTATCTATCAAGGTAAATATAATATATATGTATTACCCTTCCTCCTGCTCCATCCCTTTTATTTATTTATTTCTATCTGTCAGTCCATCTCTCTATCTCTCTCAATGTTTTTCTGCATTCAAATTGCGGACACACTAAATGTATGGAACGCGAAAGGTGGTCATACAAGCGGCATTATCATTTCGATTGGCTGTAGCCTATAATTAAGAAAGGGGGCTTTATATCCTAGTAATTTGTACCCGTCTTCGGTGCTTCTGCTCCGTGATGGAAGATGTAAACAAGGCATAAATGACAGAACCTGGTGGATTTAGCTGGAATTTAAAGAAAAGGTGCTAATTTCAGCCCCGGATTCAGAGCATTGCTCGCACAAACGAGCTGTTTACCCGCACGGGTGCAATTAGACAAATTGCTTGCGAAATCGCAGTCAAGTGCGATAAACACTTCCTGACTGTTTTCTTCGTTTATTTATCCTTTTTCTTCACTGAAGATGAGAGATAAAAGAAAGGAGATATCCGCCATTTCATGGCCCGATAGAAACCGGATCCGATATCTCAGGAAATCAGATCCGACATAACAAGCCGGTCGCGAGATCGCAATGTCCCGGATGGGGGCTTTGCTGGGATAGCAGCTTGTGGGCACGATTTATCGTACGATCTCCTGGGCTTTGAGATGCAAGATTAGACGTAGTCTAAACCCAATCCGCTCCCAATCTCCCTTTGTCCAAGTCTTTTCTCCCCCGCTGTCATCTCTTCTGTGACAACTTAATCAGTGCAGGCGGGACAAAGAAATGGTAAGCTAGCGGAAAATCAGCAAAAAATACTTTATTTCTCCCTTCACGCACCTTTTTTGTCCGGATTTTACTTCCCTTTCAACCTGATATGTTTTTGTTTTCGCAGAGGCCTTTTATTCGATAGGTAGTGATTTCATTACTGTAATGAGCGCTGTACGAGCTGAGCTGTAATAACAAGCACACGCGCGGATCGAACAGACATATCACTCCGCATGGTGATAATCTCACAAAGCGACTGCGTCACAGCAGTGGACTTGCGCAACCGTGAAGATGGACAAGAAGATCCATGTGAACTTTGTTTTTGACCTATAGCCCACCCTCTTTATCAATGAAAAAAGCCCTTGTTTCATCTCGCTTCAAACACTCCTCATCTTCATATTCATCCTCCTCGTCCTCCTCAACTCCAACTCCTTCTTCCCCTACTCATCGCCCTCTTTTCCGCCTTCTTCGCTTCTTCTTCTTCTCCCCTCCTTATCCCTCCTCACCTTCAACCCCTTTCCGTCCAGACACTCCAGCATGTCCAGTAAAAGGTCTCGCCACGTCACGTGATAGAAAATTACTTTCCATCCTTCAAGCGAGTCAAGCCTTTAGTAATTTGAAGGAGACGACGAAACTTGGTACTCATTAGACGACGTCAATCTAACGCACGTTCCCTCTGCCCTCTAACATATCACTCAACCAGGTTCAGAACGGTTGCGTCGTGCACTCGGATTGCGAACCGCGATCATCGCGTCCGTGGGAATGACCCTCGAGGTTGCGATTGACTAAATGATTAAGACGGCCCGTGACGTCATATATCGCGAGACACGCAGGGAAATACTCTCTAGATTAAGATTAATACGAACTGAATAATGGACTTTTGAATCTTGTGATCTAATTTCGAGAGATCTCATCCAAGTGATGGACTTGGATATTATCACACACATCATTCAAACAATTGGACAGATAGGCAGGACTTGTGACGTAATCACCTCTCCATATTAAACATCTCGAGCATTGCTTTGTGCCCTCCAATAACTAAATCTCTCAAATAATGTGCTCTAATACGCCGTCTTGGATGACTTGATCAATACAGAAGGGGGTAATGCCAAGGCAGGATTGAGTATGCTTTGTGCATCTCAGTAGTTATAAACAACCACAAATGAAGACGGATTCGAACGATTTAGATTTAGATAGGCCCCTTTATCTCGTCCGATACGCGGAGATTGAAGCTGAATATATGATACAATCCTTTCCCCTTTTTGTTATTTGGTGAAGAAGATTTCTGATTTCGACTGAATCGCGGTATTGGTTTAATTCGCCATCGATCAATCAGGTTGCAAGCGATCCTCACCAACAAAACCTTGCCCTTCACTAATCTTTTTTCTTTCCGGTAGATACAAATTGTGAAATGTCGTTGAGGAATATTGTAGATAGACCAGGTAATCGGAAAATACATTGCGAGTGAATACAGAGCCCCCTTTTGCTTTTCTCCGTTGCGGATAGACCACTTTATGTAGAATGCCGCACTGTTTGGACTGCATGTTCCTTGTAACGTTGTACGTGTGATAAATATCGACTGTGGCAGACCACTGTTCGTTCTATTAGTCGACCAAAGCGAGCAAAGTGTTCATAACAAAATTTAATGTTTCTTTGTATTGTTGCAGTTTCAGGAAATCAAATCAATTTGTATAAGAGCCTTACCGACCCTCCCACTACTTTCTTTTCAAAACAGTTACTGTCGCATGCGGCAAAGTACTATAGTTACTATTTAATATGTGTCGTAATATGAACGTCGACACCACCCCCTCCCTTTCTCGCTCTTTCTCCCTTTCCGTCTCTCTTTCTCGTTGTGTTTCGCTCTGTCATCTTTCTCAATTATCCTCCCTCCATCTCATTCTCTTTGCCTATCATCCTCTAAGCAACCATTCCGCCATTGACGCCTTTTTTTTGTTGGCGATTGCCTATTCACCGCCCTCTTTAAATCACCAATTCTCCCCTCTTCGGTGCGATAAACCTGACAAAAGGATTTCCCCTGAGGGGACATATAAGAATAAATTGAGACAGGAGGGGCATTATTTCCAATCTATCCCAAGTTGTACCCGGACAAAGGGGTTACTAAATATAGCATCTCTTTTATGATCGTAGTTATGGAACAATTGTGATATCAGTTTGAATTTGACATGACAGGTTTAAGGCATACATAGTGCTCAGTGATAAAGCAATCATCCCGACCTGACACATTCATTGCGAACATAGGAACAAAAAGGTTAAGATTATTTGAAACATGTTTTATTTGTCAGAGCATGGGAGTTCTGTCTCCGATGCACAATAATCTGCATTACAGCATGCTAGCTAGCAGTCGTCTCCGTGAAAGCGAGCGTTTGATATGATGAATTACATTGCCTCTAGCTTTGAAAGTTATATTTGTATGAAACCATATGTTCATCGTTTCTTTACAGAAACAAAATATAATGTTACTTTCCTTTTGTTCTCATTACAGAAGCTAACAACGACCCCTCCCCCAACAACACCAAAACCACCGACATGGCAGCCCCGGATGAGGAAAGGACGAAGGGAGGTCGATAGAAATTAACAAAATGGCGTCCAGATGACGTCACGCATCGATGCCTTGATTATAAGCAAGACAAGGGCAAGTTTTCTGCATACCAATATAATTCCTATGAAAATTAAAAAGTAGTAAGTATCATGTCCGTAAGTATACAATAATATCGTGGTGTACATTTTTTTAATTGTCTACCTCGTCAACTTGTTCATTATATTTTTTTTCTCCGAAAGTCAATTTTTTTCTGCATCCCTTTTCGTTCATTGTTTAAAAGTATATATCATCTTCCACGTTTTTTTTAAACAGCTATAGTACTAAATAGGGCAAACAATTTTTCTCTCATTCTCTACATCCTTTCCTAAAACCAATTACACTGTGACACTGATGAAACTAAGGTCGATGGTTAACTATTAGTCCGATCCCTTAATACCTCTCTTTCTTTCGCTGAAAAAATGAAATTTAATTACAGTTGGATTGTTTATTTGAAAACTAGGCCATGTTTTCTAGGGTTCCTATTCACCTTTCTTCACCGCTTATATTCGAGGAAATCGCCCATTTTTTTATGTACAAAGCATTTCCATTATCATTTCATAAGGTCTGTTATCTAAACTTAAAAATGAAGACAAGTACCATTTCCCCAAAGGCTGTGTGTAATAACAAATCGAGATGCTTGTTTTTTAGCACGTGTACATAAACAATGCCCTGGTTTTTGTGTGATCTGTAATTCAAGATGCAAATCTAATAATAAGTATTTGCCTCAAGCTTTCTAATTATAGAGGTGTACTTCATCTTTAAAATGGATGGTAGTAGATAGCTCGTGACGCATTTAGTTAACTGGAAACTTTGTTTCAAGTTAAGGTTGTGTAATTATCCGGGAGGGGCCATGTAAGTTAAGGTATGATATTCAAGATTAAAATATAATATATATTTCGTGACCTATAATCTTAGATTATGATTTAGAAAATACGAATTAATTATGTCTTTAAAAAAATACATCTCAACTAAAGTTAGCATATTAGACCATTTTTTTTAAACATCCAATAGCTTTTCTAAATGAGTACGATAGTATAATACTTTAAATTCTACATCGATTCGATCGTTTCCAGCCTCTCATAGTTACTACTGATATATTATGATATTGGTTTTATTCTCTCTTGCGTGACCTTTCCATTATCCTTGTAATAAGTAGGACACAATATACAGCGTCTACCATAATCGAAACAAATATATTCGTCCATTAAATAAATCGAGGAATCCATTGAAAGTGTGATATTTTCATAATTCCTCCCCCCCCCCCCCCCCCCCAGACATTCATCTTCCTTCTTATCTGGCACTTATTTGTCCATACGTATAAATGCGCACCTGTATACTTAAAGACAATACGTACATGTATTACGCAAATAACCACTGACATTATTGTGTAGATACGGTGGACTGATTTCCAATGCACCGAAGTCGCCTGTGGCAGGAATAAATTGACATTTAAAACGTATATTAGTTACGTTTGAAAGCCGTCAGACTTTGTGTTTTTCTCCATACACTTTCCATTACTCCCCCCCCCCTTTTTTTTGTGTGGTTATTAAGGAGAAAATGGTTCATATTTTGATAAGCATGATTGTTGAACAACATGCCACTTCTGTGCTCTATCTCGGCCGTTTTAATGCATACAAAGTAACTCCTTAGGCATAGTAATTGCGACTGCATGGCTTATTGTCTGCCTGCATTTCCTCTGCTAGCGCCAGCATTGCGCGTTCATCATAATGCCAGTTGCTAATTTCAGGCGCTCGCCTAATGGTCATCCTATTGTTTATGCAGATTGAAACAAGCGACCGACTGTCACGCTTCTGCGGAGACTAATGCACAAATCCAATATTGGCCTTGTTACACAAATAACATAATTATCACGCAACCTCCTTGAAATGGACGACCTTGCATATGTATTTCATTATCACTATTGTCACGAAACAACTTATGTCGAGGCTATATCAGCCGCTTGTTAATGGCTCTCTCTATATTTGCATTAGTTGCTTTGTTCTCACTATGTTCATGTTTTTTTTTTGTCGAATGAATGAATGAATGATTGGCGCTGATGAAAATGATAGCACGAATAATAATGAATAATAATGATGATGATATTAATAATGATGCTATCAATAAGACTAACAATGACAATGATAATATTAAGAAGAAGAAGAAGAAGATGAAGAAGAAGAAGAAGAAAAAGGAGAATAATGAATAAGAAGAAAATAGCTGATTATTGAATTAGAACGAATTCAGCAGAAGAAGAATGATAAAGACGATGATGATACTATTGATAAACAATAATGACAATAATAATAATAACAATAATAATTATAATCATGATAATAATAAAGGTTATAATAATAATAACAGCAACAACATAAATTGAATACCAAAAATGACATCCTCTATACGGTCTTGGAAGAAAATAAACATCTAGTAGGAAATTACAGCATTTGATTTCTCATATATGAAAGGTTGCAACTAACTCTGCAACTGTCGTGATTTTTCTAATCAACGTCTACCAATCTGAAAGTGGGACGTTATAGTAATGATTCGTTTCCATGGAAACAGCCATGGCTTAATCTCTGTAAATGCACTCTCTACGACAGCTATTTCACGCCCTCGATTATTTTCCGTCTGCATGTCCAAGTCAGCAAGGCGCTTCATACAACCTGTGTAATCACGACCTCGTTCATTATGATTGGCAATGAGAGAAAGGATTATGGCAATGAGTTTGATATTCAGTTCCCTTGACAATGCGGAAAAGAGAGTCCTAAATTGAATTATGACGTGATCATAAAAAACTAATTTGGAAGAGCTTGTCCACAGGATGGTGGCTGACAAAATAATGTCTGTGAACGAGCCTGGACCATGTATGCAAAGCTTTGCAGTCCCTGTCTCTCTCTCTCTTCCTCTTTCTTAATTTCTTTCTCTTCCTTAATCATTTTCTCCTCCGTCCCCCCTCCCCCTTTGGTGACTAATCTGCATCCATCTTGCTTTATGGTAGCGTGGCGGAATTGGCCGCACACTACAACGTTAATGTTGTTTATTCTGTGCGGATTTGGGCGCTCGCTTTACGCAGGACTTGTTTGTTCACCTTTGCAGGCGGATGAGGGGGGGACGACTCTCATCTCATTTCTCTCCTTCCCTCTCCTTCTTAAGGAGGGAAACGGGAAAGCACGAAGGGAGAGGCAAGAAACGAAACCCGAAGCAGGCGAATTTCAAGCTATCTTCCCAGCGCGCGCGGTTCGGTGCGACCGCGAGACTGATTTGCATAACTTAAGATATTCCCATGGCGGATGCGCCGGGAGGTTAATCAAAATGCAGCACGCGGGCAGCTTGTCACATGAGGCCTTTTAAAAAAGAGACGACAAATAATTGAATGAACAGTTATAAAAAAAAAAGTCCGAATTGAGGAGGTGCGCTGCATCGGTAAGTTCAGACTTGCCATTAACAAGAACCCGAAAAGAGTCTTGAAAAAAGAGCGAGTGGGAGACAAGTGAGGAGAAGAATATAAAGGAGAGATCCTCTCCCTCTGTCGACATGAAGTTCCATCGCTGAATTACTTCCCTCTTGAGAAGAAGACACTCTTCTTTCAAGGAACACCACTCTACGCGACCACCTTGTTCTCGAGAGCCCCCGATTTCCCTTTACCGGCATGCCAGCAAGATCCATTTATATATGATTAATTGAACAGAGATTTTGTATATATAGGTCTGTCCTTTACGCTGCATGTGCGCTACTTTAAAATGTCACATTTTCCCCGTCAGCATTTTTGTCTATCGCATTCTCATTGAGATGTGAATGGCTTTTATTTTCTGCTGGCGAGAACGACTGTCATTCGATTGTAGTAACTTGTACATTAAACACAGACTGACAATAGTCATTAACCTTCAACGTCTCGAATAGCGTCAATTAGAATATGAAGCCATTATTATGCCCCTTTTCAGTGACCTTTAACACGCTTGCAAAGGCTTTACTGCGATTTCAATACCCCACTGTTTGACCTTAAAATTACTATTGGGTAATGTCCTTCTCATCTTTGCACATTTCTGAAAATGACGCTCAGAGATAATGAAATTACCTTTGATATTTGGAAGGTCTTCGAGATCACGCTCTTGGTAAATTTTCAAAAAATAAAGGGTCGGTCTACAAACTTGTTTTTGGGTGACATTTTCAAGGAAATTACCTCGCCATCTTTCTCTATAGTTATCCAAGCATACATCCTTGATTCACTGAATCATCCTTTACATAATTATATGCACTTACCCAGCCCAACCTGGACAAACTCGCTCAAAATATGATAATCAGCTAGGCCACATGGTCCATAGTTCTAACTCAAGACACGAGAAGGAGCTCTCGCGGAGTAATACATTAAAATGGCAGATGTGATGGGCCTGCAAACGCGATGGCGTGAATCAGGGTCTCGTGTTACAAGCGTTCGGCGACATCTTGAAGATATGTAGAGGTATATGCATAATTCAAAAGGAAATTGGTCAGAAGCTCATTAAATTAAAGGGTGATAGTCTATCAGAAATAGAAAATTCAACAAACCGAAAATGTATTACGCCTATAATTAGAACGCTTTCAAATTAGTGGATGTAGGTTTACCCATTTCGGAAAGATACCAAGCAACTTGCAGATGATATACAAAGGTGGCTCACAAGAGCATGTCCCCTTTTTCAACTCACGATATATTATTAATGTATCTACCTTTAATATGAACTTTTAGTTCCACACCGCCCGCTATATCTAGTCGCATCTCACTCTCTCTTTATTATATACTATTATATATCTCTCTCTCTACGTCTGCCTGGCGTTCTCTGTCACTCTTTCTCCCTCTCTATGTTTATTTTTTTGTATTCCCTTTCACTTTCTCTCTTTCTTTCTATTTCTCTCGTCAGTTTTGTCCACTTCTCTCCCATCTTTCACCTGTATATTTGACAAGTCCATGAATATAACAGCAGCAGGGCTCGAGTCGCGCTCAAAAAACAGCAATAAATATTCAATTACTTTTCACACGGTCTCCTAGTCCCCGGTCGGATCGGCGCGCGCTCACTCAACCGACTGGTGTCGGTGCCAATTTGCAACGCTTACTGATTACATGAACACCTGCCCCTGTATTTCACAGCCTCCCTTTTTTAAACAGAACGGATTAAAAGGCGATAGAACGAAATGAAAAGTGCGGTCACAATCATGCATAATTTCGTCCGAAGGTTGCTTTCGTTATTTCGGGCAAGCCCAACATAAATTACATAGTTCGTTTTAAGTTAAACATGGCCAAGCACAACTCTAGCATTTACGTTTCGTCTCTTTTAACCGTAGCCTGTCTGGCAATGCCAGATATAGAGAATAACATAATTGTATTTCGACAAAACCTGCCAAATATTTCTCCGTTCTTTAAAATCAATCGTTATTGAAGGGAAATCCTATACCAAACATCTCTGTCAATATAGTAAAATCCCCTCTTCCATTCCATTTCGAGCAAGGACAGGTATTGCTATATAAAGATACCTCTGAAACCCGTGAGCATTTGATACAACATCACTCCTTGTATCACGTGATCTCGCTAACAAGATGGCGCGTTTGAAATACTTTCACCGGCACAAAGGGCGTTGCTTACGCAGATGACCTACCTCGATAGTTTAGGCGTAACATGAGGAGCGTTCGTAGATGAGATAAATTCTGACCAAGTTGTCAAAATTGATTCTGTCATCTTGGCTTGCAAGGTATCGCTATCAAGAGGCGGAAATTACAGGGGAAAATTCTATCCGAGAATATCGTATCACTTTTATAAATGCAGTGCTACATTTTCTCCCAGCGGACCGAGCCAAAATGGAAAGCCAAAATTGGATTTACGGCAAGGTTTTTTCTTCTTCTTTATAGCATCCTTCTATAATGGCACCACAAGTCTATAACGCCAGTTGACCATGCCTACAAACCTCTTTGAACAATCAGGAAAACTATTGCGTGGGTATTCTTGAGGAGATGAAAGTATCTTGTTTCTGACCAGAAAAGGAAATATTACCAGATTTGTTTTATTGCCATGCAGGTCTCTCACGGAGATGTATACGTTACTGTGTTATGAATATTCATTCCAGCATCGCTATTTTAAAATAAAACTTAAAAGAAAAACAAATTTAATTCCTCAACTCGGCAATGCAACACCAATGCTTAGGAAACTAGAACGTAAAGTTCAGCAGTTAGAACGGACTTCCTTTTAATATAGAAGCGACCGGAACCCGTACATAACAGGTTAAAAGCTTTTTGTAAATTGACCGTGAACTGTCCTTTGAGAGTCGATTGCGTACTCGGCTCTCGCTGCCCTTTTCTTTTCTTTCCTGGTTTAACGTTTTACATAACCGTCCAAGAATAGGGTTAACTCAGCGAATATGATTCGGCGTTATCTCACCTCCATGAACTCCAGATAATACTATGAAAAGAATAATAAATCGTGGTGGAAAATACAAAAGGGAATTTTCACAAGAGCTATGATTTTATTAGGCTCTCGATCATCTAGAATAAAATGCCTCGCGTGAGTCAACACTCTTCTTAGATTCGTTTAGACACTTGTATATTCTCATATTTTGATAGAAGAAATACCTTTTAAATTATTCAAATCTCTTGGCGACTCACAATGTTATTGACGATGTTCAAAGTTCAAACCAGTACTCTTGACAAATATTGAATAAAATAGATGACGAAGAATGGCGTGTTCAATAATAATGAGGAAATGCCCAACATTTTCTGCGAGGGTTACATTAATTTAACTGATAGATCAATGCACTATCACCTTGTTTTCTTTTCGTAACATGGATGTGGTTTGATATGTTCCCCAGTCCTGATTATAAAACTGTCCAATTATTTATTACATAGCGATCACTTTCGGGATGAACTTTTTTTAATTTGCAAATCCCCTTTCCAAGGGCCTCATCACAAATATAGGGCCTACTCTCGGCCTACTCTCATTAATATTAAAAGTGAAGATAGCAGGTTATTGGTTTCCTGCCTTCTAGCGATGTTTTCACACCTTCAGCAGGGGTAAAACTCTGACTGAGGATACTTAATGTTTGAAAATGCGAGCTGCAAGAATACGTTCAGAAGAAATCCCATTTTAAATATTATATTTTCATTTTTCTTCAATGTCGGTTCAAAATCATCCGCTAATTCCAGTTTCAAGACTGGTCATAATACTTCGCTGATTCCGTTGAAAACGTCATCATGTTTACTTTCGAAAAATAGGGCTACATGAAGAAATAGAAGGCAGTGAATAATTTTATATATTTACTATAATTCCCAGTTATCATTGTACCTAGTTATTTTGATATTGACATACGGCATAAGACAACAGTTCCCTATTAAACATCACATGCATAAACGACAATGCATACTTCATGCCATTGTATTGCACCCGTCATACCACACGCTATTCATAGCTACATAAGCGACATACACACAATCGTCAAAGTGATATCGACTCGCTATGGACTCGTACACTGTCGCGTCCGCCATTCAAAAGTCCATCGTTGTATACATATCGGGCATAATAATAAGGAAGGGCGACTGGAAAAACCTTGACAATGGTTAGCACGTTTTAATAAAGGAACTACGTGCTGTGGCTGAGTGCAGCACCTCGTTAAGCAATAGGAAATGCAAGGCCACGGGCACGCAGGCGATGTGATTTGATTACGGTCGCCTAATCGATATTCATCGGTAAAGCGCTAAGTCAACATCTACCGTAGATCACATGACAGAAGTCTATGGAACGCAAACTGTAGCAAAACCGCCCACTAATTTATTAAACTGCACACAAAAAGCTGCAGACATATGAGAAGGCAATCTACACACGAAATGATTTGAAATTCCAGAGCCCCCATTTTTTTTTCTTTGTCCAGTATGGCCATTTTGTAATCCAAGTAAGAGCCATGACGGAGGTAGAGAGATTAATACAGAAAATGTAAGATTGTGATATTTGCCGAGAGCTTCTTTTACTGCTCAAATGTGTGAGTTGTATTGTACTACTAAGTCACGTGCCTTTTCAAAATGGAATTTTTGCGGGTATAGCTTGTTCAAAGGCGTGTATTCAATAGTTTAATCTTACCTCAGAAATTATCATTCGGTTCCTCGTTAAATCCGTGGAAACCCTCATGCCTACCCCCCCCCCCTCTCTCTCTCTCTCTCTCTCTCTCTCTCTTTGTCAATACTCACATCTCCCTTCTTCAATCTACACACACACACACACACACCCTCTCTCTCTCTCTTTCTCCCTGTCTCCGTTTTTTCTCAATCTCTCTCTCTCTCTCTCTCTCTCTCTCACACACACACTCCCTGTCTCTGTCTCTCTGTCTCTTTCTCTATATGGCTCTCTCTTTCTCTATCTCCCTTTAGTTGTCTCTCTCTCTCTGAAAACTGTTTTTCTCATTTATTTTTCTATGACGTGGGCAGTATTATTTCCCTAACCTTCGCTGGCCTCTGTAGATGCAAGAGGCACTCGCATGTAAAGCATCCCGGCACCGGATGTATTTTGTGATAATTCTGCTTAAAATATGGCATAATCTGTAATGAAATACGGACCGCCTGAAGATGCATGGCTCCAATCGCATCCCAAAAAATCGAGAGAGAAGAGCCGAGTAAATAAAAAAAATCATCCAAGGTATAATCAGCAAAATAAAAATGGAAACAGATTGAAAGAATGAGGCAGAGTGTTATGAATAATAGATTTGGGGCGTTGAGCATGCGAATCAAGTACATGAACGGGGGCATTAATAGAGAAAAGAAGGAAGAAAAAGTTGGAGTAACAAAAAAAGGCTATTCAGATCATGGTATGAAGAAAAGTGTAATCCTATCTGGACGAAACTCCACGGTCGTGCGAATACAGCGATGAGGACGATGATATGATGTCGCTTTCGAGTTGAGGACACTTGACCAAAAAAATTAGCTCTAAACCGATAAATGATGCGGACCTCTTGAAATGAATTTCGAGGAGCAAAAAAGAAGACGGCCTGAATTTCAGCCCGCATCGAATCTCATTTGCATTCAAATCCGTCCTCTTTATATCCATACCTCTCTCTACCCATTAGTCTTTAATGGTTTTTGGTTAAACACCGCATACTTAGGCTTTTTATTTTTTTACCCGGTTTGGACTTTGCTTTAGTCATTCTCATTCTCTACGTATATGGATAGAACGCTTACATCTAAAAATTCGAAAGGCATATACATTTTAACTCATTGTATAAATATCTCAAAACACAGAACCCACGGATATCTATTTTTCAAAATATTTATCATATTTGATTTATTTTTATTTAATATGTCATATTTTTTGGTCTGCCTTTATAACTATATCTAATTCTCCCTTTGATCTCACACGTTGCTACTGTGTTCGTCACCATCCTCTCTCTAAATATTTGTTTCCTCTTTCTGTCACTGGAATCTCTTATTTGTTCTCTCTCAAACACATCTCCTCTCCTTCCCCCCATCATCCGAAGCAAGTGTCCCTTTTTTTTATCAGGTCTCACCGTCTCAGGATGTTAAGATCAGTAAACACGTCTGAAATTACAGAAACCTTCGGATAAGCACCCGATGTCATCTCTCTCTCTCTCTCTCTTTTTTTTCTCTCTCCCTCTCTCTCTCTCTTTCTCGCTCTGTTTTTCTCTATTTCCAACTCTATTTCTATATCTGTATTCATGACATTTACTGCATCTTCACTTTTCCTCTTTCCCTGTCGTTCTGTATCATCCTCTCCATGGCGAGCATGTTGCCTTTTTGTTCCTTTTTTTTTTTACATGCCTCTCATGAGAAAGGGAGACAGGCAATCTCTTTCTGAATCTAATTTGCATAGATGACACGGCTGTCAACTCTGTCCATCGCAAGGTTTTTTCTCCAGGCATGGGCGTGAGGTACTTGACGAATGCGAGAAAAGGTATATCTTAACCGCTTTTGAGTGTGGCATACGCCCAACTTTGGAATATTTCCGTTCACCATGCAATTATTACCTTTTAACTTTATTGTTTCTGATATTCGTATTGACTTAATTTGAATTCATGGTTTAACAGATAGGCATTAACTCAATTTTAATTCAAAACAACCGCTGCTGGAGTATATTCTTTCTCTCGTGAAGGAAGACCCTACTGCTGATCCATTTCATATAATTCTTTACGGTGAGTGTATGAATATATAAGTAATATTTTGTCAAAATAAGAGTATGAAAAAACATTACATGACGTCGAATTGAAACAGTTGCTGCTTTTTTAATACACAACTTGGCTTTAATGAGACACAGTGTATTTTGTCATTTTGACAAATGTGTTTTGAGCTGTTTTCTTACAAAATCTCGAGTAGCTTGGCTTTAATTTGATGGTAAATACATTTTTGAGGCTGAGCCATAATTGATTGTCACTCCAGCAGATCGCCTTCTCCACCACTTATTCTGCAACCAAAGACAAAAGGAATAAGCACTTCATATTCGCTATAATTGCTCTCAATCAGTATGAAGGCATGCCCCAACGCGTTGGCCGTGATTAGATATTCCCTAAACGAAAAAAAAAATGGAAACTGGAGTGATGGAGGAAGACAAGAGAAAATAAAGAGGGAAAAAATGAGGGAGAAATTGACAGGATGAAAATTATTAGCGACGTGTTTGAAGTGAGATGGTATTATTTGGATGTAATCACGCAAACTGGAAATCCTTGAGCAAATTATTGTCTCGTTTCTGCGTCCAGGCACGATTGCGTGATTATGTTGATTCTGCTGGCGAAAGAGGGAACGAGATTGCGAGTGCGTCGGGGAGGGATGGACATACTGTATATAAAGGGAGCAAGAGCATGGTAAGAGAGAGAGAGAGAGAGAGAGAGAGATGAAATTGGATGGATTATTATTATTATTATGAATAGCCTCGAAAAGCATGATGTTGGTGTGTTTTTGGCGACACAATAGACGCACAGATTTGTTTTCGATATTTTCAGATAAGCATTTCCGTGACTCCGTTTTACTTCGCTGCAGGTTGTTGCCAATTTACGACTCTCTTTTACCTGTTTTTCGTATTATTGCCAATTCCATTCAGTCTATTGTATCTGTTCATTACGCTGATGCAAGCTTGATAGAGTGTATATAGGCTGTGCAAATCAGACGGATGAGTCATAGAAATCTCATGAATATACTACTCACCCCATCCCCCCCCCCCCCCTCATGCTCTTCCCCTCCTGCTGTCTAAATTTGCTCATTTTGCGATTTCGATCCGAACTAGATCAACGTCGACATTACTCACACATGGCAAATCACGAAGATTAGGAAATTAGTAGACTGTCATGCGCGGCCATTTTGATTGATGAGTTTTACTCGGCAAGCCCGTTTTTATCCCACGCACAACCATGTACTAAACACGCTTACAATTCGGATAGCTCCCCAAATAGATTATAATCAAAGGCTCACCCTTGATCTTAATCAAGCTGGTGGAGAGGACATAATTGATTCAGTAGAAAGGTTTGACCCTCGATATGACATAAATTTAAAATCCATTGACATTAAACAAGATGAATATGCATATCATGTTGTCATTGTTACGTCATAATTAACCACGATTTTTTTTTAAGGGTCCATGCTATGTTCCACTCGATTTCTTTTTCGGCATATTAATATTTAGTATAAAGTTATCGTATATTAATATAATGACATTTTATTAATATCAATGATACATGCACGAATAGATATTTATAAGCTACGTGTGTGTCTATATACATGATTTATACACATGCTTTTTTTTCTCTTCCATATACACGGCAAAAGTTTGAAGGCTTCACTGTAGCAAGTTAGTCTTTTAAAAAGTATTTAAACTCGGATTTCCGGGGGAAATGTGTTTACTAGATAAGTATGTAAATACATAATATCAAATGGTTCCCTTGACACTCTTCGGCATACAGCCATCAGTGGTGCCTCGATCTTATCAGGCAGTACATTCATGGTGAACCAAAATCCCTGACAGGAATTGTTTTCCAAGAAAAGGACTCTCAGGAGGGTTCGTGTCTCCAATTTTATCTCGATCTGGATGTGGTGAATATGAATGCTAATACATATCCGCAATCATACAAATCCCCGGCAAAGTATTAGTGTCATTTCGGTTTCTATTCCAAGTTCCTTCTAAATGTATATCCATCGCTATCATTAGTTTATACACCGCAGTTTCTATTTTGCATTTGAGGTACGTGCGAGAGCTATCACATACTTTCCGAAGGTGATTTAGATGTACATAGAGGCACATACCGCGGAATAATTCAAGAAGTTAGAGTGTGCAAGAGTGAAGTGTCTAACGTCGTATATGCATGAGCGATAATCTGATTAGAAATATAGGGGGTGCTCGAGCCACCCCCCCCCCCCCCTCCCTCCCTGATCACGCCCTCCTCCTAGAAAATTTCATATCTGGCAGTCAAACGAAGTCAAAATGCAGATTACAGTCAGATTGTGAGGGCTAGGGGTTTCCCCGAAGCTTGTTGTGCAGGGAACTGCGTGGGTTGAAGAAGTAGGTACGGGAGCGAAGTCAAAAGATCAAACAGAACGGATTAGCATAATCATAAAGCTTCACTCCGTCAGACATGTTTATATTGGTGTTTGTTGTTTGGATTTTTTTGCTTAAATCTATTCCTTTTCCTCGACTGATTGTCGAGATTTAATGTCCCCAGTTTGAATGCAGAGTTTCTCATCGTGTAGCATTATTGTATTCGACACAGAGCCTCCTCGCGACAGCACCGAGACATATCCATACGTTATCTTTATGTTATCCTCAAGTGGCGCTCCATACGATCTGTCTAGTTCTCTCTCCCTCACTCTTTTTCATGCTTTACTCTTTCTGTCTTTTATTCCCCTCCTATTTTTAAAGGGTTCCCCTCTTAATCCGTATTCGTGCCCCGTGAAAGTGTCAAAAACCTGCCCTTCCAATCCTCTCTGGATCGTCCCGGTGACACACCCATAATCGTAGCCACCGCACCGGGATGAACAATGTCGCCCCCAGAGTTACCCCCCACTAAAACATCATCCCAGACGACCTTTACCGTATATGTGAGCTCTTAAAACATCCCATGTCGAATCCAAAACATGGCAAAATGTGGGCAAATGCATACCCGGAACTGATGCGAATGTCTCCTCCTTTTCCCTAGCTAAAAAGGGCTTGCGACAATAGACGAAAATAAAACACTCGCGGACCAGTTCCCTACTTAACCTCTTAAAAAGACCACCGGAGAACGGGAAATTGAATCGTCCGACGCATGTTTGTTCGCCATTTTGTTTTCCGCTTTCTTTCTTTCAGTCTTTCGATTCTTCCCCCCGAGGCGCCTGAATCCATTTTCTTTCCTGAAAGGCAATTAGTGCTTTGTGCAGCTTTTTGAGCAGAAGGGCAAACAGGTCTAAGAAGAAGAAGGAAAAAAATCCATCCCTTGAGCGCGAATATAGAATGAAACGTCAACGACCCAGCTGTAGACGCACCACCCAGTCGTTTGTTGACGAAGTAGTCGTCCAACGGATTAATGGATTCTAAATTAATAAATAGAAACAAAATTTAAGACTCTAAAATTCTCAAAAAGCTACTTTAAAAAAAAAATCCTTCTATTAAAGATGATTTAACTTTCGCATTCACTGGAAACAGAATTGATTTCGACCTCAAAAAAGGAGTTTCATTTTGATCCTTAAAACAAAGTAAATTGGTTAGGGATACTTCGAAACGTATACCGGAGTCATTAGGAATAAAAGCGCCATACATACACACACGCACGCTCACACACCTTCACACCCACATCTACACCTAAATAAAGAGGCCACAGTTTTGCTTCTCCATATTTATTAGCGTAGCATTGCACGTTATACAAATGAGAATTAACTTCGCGTATGTTCCTCTGTAGCTTATGATATTACTAATGAAGATGCTTAATAGCAAATTGTATTTTCTAAACTCCCATTGAAGGATCCTATCAATAAAATCCCTGTGTCGTTATGAACATGACGAATTAGTGAGAGATTGCAATTTTCATACGAGCAAAGTAAAAATTAAAAACAATTCCCCTCCCGATGCTTATTTCCCCGAAATGTATTCAGCGTTATGTTCGGAATGGTTTACCTCGGTGTACCTAAACGGGGACATGATATATAAAGGTGAGAAATGAAACGGATTATTTCGGGGCAAATTATGCCATTTGAATAATATTAGCGACCATTGAGAGATAATTAAAGCGCTGTCAACGATCTTTCAGTTATTACCATCCGCATGGCTCGTTATAAAATGGGATGCGCACTCATGGGAGATATTGGGCGAATATTTGACCTTCTTTCTTACTTAAAACAAAAAGTGCAGGAGGGAAATGTGATTATGCCATCCATGAATTTATTTTCACCTTCTCATAAACTGCACGGTAGCTAGAAAGTGGGAAGGTTATAATTCAACAATCATCAACTGAGCTTTTCAATGAGCACTTATCAAACTGATTAACCCCGAAATATTTTATTCAATGTGTTTGGTTGATAGTGTGTCCCTGCATCCTCATTGGAAAGATGCGCATCCAATTTGAATTCAGAGTTGAATTTCGCACAAGGTAAATGAGTTTATAACGACAAAGAGATTACAAATTCAATTTAAAAGTTGCCAATAATTCATGCTATCCTTTTATACACAAAGCAAATATGAAAGTTTTTAACTATCGGCAGTTTCAGTTTTCAGTTTAGTTTTGATTAGATTTTTTTCAAAAATTCACATTCACATTCATTACAGATCACAAATGATAACAAAATATCTCCTGGATAAATTATTCATCCTTCTGGAGGAAATTAGAGGTAAAGTGTGCGTGTGTCTATTTGGAAATGATTCCCAATGGCTGTTTCTGATGACAATGGCCTTCGTATTTTTTGTAATCAAAGGTATATCCATATGGCAGTGTCATCAATCCGTTATCTATTACCGTGCATGATAATAGGCTCATTATTAGAAATTGTCATCTTACGACGAAATGGTTAAGAGAACGCAGGTGACATTAATATTTGACAAGCTGAGTGGCTTTCCATCTTTGCCATTATATACCCATTCCTTTACGCTTTCATTTTGTACGAGTTTGAAGACGACCCTAGCGTTGCATCTGCAAAATCTAGGGCGTTTTCAATATCCTATATTCTTCTTAGCTCTTAAAAGAAAAGGGTATTCTCCAATAGAAAAATCTCCTTAGCAAAATATGTGTAAACGTCCGTTAATAAATACATTGGGGAAGGTTTTAATGAAGGGAGAAAGGTAATCAAAATATCTCTTCAAGCTTAAGAAACACTGATTTCCCATCTATATGACATAAAGTTTAACAAAATTATCAAGAAATTGTCACATAGTCGCCATTTTCTCTCTTTAGTGATGCTAACAGTGCTGATGGACACGGTAGATAAAGCATCCTACGTAATTTGCAAGCACAGACTCTAATTTTACCCTACCATAGTTCCTAAAGCCTTTGGCAGAGCCTAGCTCCGTCAAATAAGAGCAGCTTAAGTGCAGAGCCTATCAGTATTCATTAGACCGTGAAACCAGCATAGTCTCGAACTGCAGACACGTTGAAAGCACGAATGGAAACGGCTTGTGCCTGCAATTCAACCACTGAGTTTGAAAGGAGACATTTAATACGCTTTGACATTCATCCTAATTAAGTGATGCATATCGAGTTAACGTTGGCTGGAAATCTGCCTCCGACTGATTAAATCAGACATTTTAATTTGATCATATTTCAAACCATTTTTTTTTGGTGGTGCTTCGCGTGGGATGCATAGAAATGGCTATAAAAGGGAGGGAAAAAGAGGAGGAACGGCCATTTTCTACTGCTGGCGTATACATTACCTTGTATAACGGTTTTGACGCAGTGACATTTCGGCGTTGTTCGGGTGGAGGAGTAGCCTTAAAGCTTTAACATAGGGTCTCCTTGTCAAGGCATGGTGGAACATAGGTGAATGGGAAGATGAGATGGAAGATTGCTTGAGAGAGGAAACCTGAGAGGAGGAGCATACGAGATCAATCTCCGCAATCGTACGTTCAATCTTTTCCCTCTCCCTTTTCCCTCATTCTCTTTATCTGAATCCCTCCTCCCATCTCTTCGGCTCTCTATCTCTCTCTTTTGAAATTATTCCCTTTCTCGATCTGTTTCCGTATTTGGATCTTCCTCTTCTCTTCGTAGCTTCATATCTCTTAATATATCTCTGTCATTGTCTCTCCCTGTATCTCTCTCTCCCTCTCTCTTTCGCTCTCTCTTACTCACACACACACAAACACACACATATTCCCTTTCCTCATTTTCCTCTCCTACACTCTTACACTCTATATCTCCCTCTCCTCTCTCTCTCTTTCACCCTTTCCGTCCCTGTTTACGCGATATCGATATATATCTCTGGTTATCACATCTTCCCCATCTCTCTCTCTCTCTCTCTCTCTCTCTCTCTCTCTCTCATTCTCTTTCTCTCTCTTATTCCCTTTCCCATCGTTTTATATTCTCTTACCGGATAAGGATGTCGCACTATCGGGAAGCGCAGGGCGACATTCTATCCTGAATGCAGATAGAAAGATAGCGTCGAGTTACGCAGGTATAAACTCTTTCTTAAGTCAGGGTCTTCAAGACAGTCTTCGCTCGGCCTTGCTGATAATGTCATTACTGGATATGCAAATCAAGACGGGGTAGAGAAATAGAGAGAGAGAGAGAGAGAGATAGAGATAGAGAGAGAGAGAGAAGCACTGATATAGATGGAGACAGATGCATGTAGAAAGAGACAGAGGCAGAGAGACAGAGACAATGAGTCAGAATAGGTATGCATATATATTAATGGGGACTCAAAATTGGCCAGCTAGAATTGAAGGGAGACTGGGAGAGACGGTAAAACAAAGAGAGGTCAAAAGAAAAGTGGAATATGCGGAAAAGGGGAGAAAAAAAGAGATGGACTAAGAGAGGATAAGAAAGAGAGAGAGAGATATATAGGACGTTAGAAATATTTACATTTTACATCCTATAATGTGTATTTATAAAAAGAAAATGGCTCTTGTGAACAACTAATCTAAAAATCTCAATTTCTATAAATAGTACGCTGATTTGACCCTCATCAAAAAGAGCATTATAAGTAGCCTCGACTTAATTGGCAAGAGAAAAAATAGCACGATTTGTAATTATAATCGTGTCAAACTTAGTTTCCGTAACCGGATTAACTTGGTTATTTCTCTCTCTCTCTCTCTCTCTCTCTCTCCCCGTCTCTCTTTGTCCCGTATCACTTTCTCTCTGTCCTCCCTATTTCACCTCCGTTTTCCTCCCACACTGCTTTTAATTTTCTACTTGATTATACAAATGCGATTTGCAGCTATTGTCTAAGCATGAACAGATTGTATTGTACTGTTTGTACACGCACGCTTATATCTGTTTATGTATTGAAAGAGTTTATGTAACATTTCTTCCACTGTGAATAACCATATGTGTTTTGTACAAGTGATATCATGTAAAATATTACGAATGATACTCAAGAATATCGACTCATATTGTGCGCGAACTTAAAGGTTATTCCATGGTCATTTTTCACAGGTTTACATTTATAAACGTAGTTTCTCGTACGTAACAAAGGGAAAAGAAAAATGGAGAAACCTATTCTATTAATGAGACGTAATGCTTTTTTCTTACGTAAACGTTGGATTGACTCGTACTTTTGTACAATGTTTATGAAAGAATCCCTGTACCTATTCGAGAAGTAAGTGAGATCAAAATTCGCATGCACGTGTAGCTAATAAATATGTACGGATTCACGGTATAGATATATAAACAATTGCAAAAGACGGATGATTATAAATGCGTATCCCGGAGCCTCAGAGCGAATATTAAAGTAAATCTTTGAGTCTATTCAGAGAGTCGAAGTTGGTTCACTCTAAATACTCTAAGACGTTACTCTTTAAAAGGGGTTTGATTAAATCGGAAGTTGGCCGCTGCGGTTTGGAAATGAATGTGTATTTAAAATTGACGAGATCAAAACTTAAATGTCTTTGTTGTAGGGAGATTGACCTAGGGAGTGTATTTTCCATCGCTCGCTGCTCCAATTTATTCGTTTAAGGGAAGACATGGCGGGGAAGAAAGGGGGATGATTTAAGATAGATTATCTGAGAGTAGACCGCAACCGGCATTTGATTATTGGCAAAGTAGTGCGCGGGATTCAAGCCCGCCTCGGCCGGGAGGCGTTCATTAAGCAGACGGCATTATGCACGCTGGCGATGCATTTGCTCTCGCTGAGCAGGTTGGAAAATAAAGATGAGGGAGGAAGAGAGAGGAGATGAGGGAGTGAGAGGGAGGGAAAGAGAGAGAGAGAATGAGTGGTGGAGAGTGGTTGAGAAGCAGATTGCCTTAAAATACGCCACACGCTCCGCGGCGTGCATCATTTTGTCGCCGGTCACCGTTCGCGCATGAGGTGGTGTGTCGTGGAGCGTGCCTTCCTAGTGGCTCCTTCTCCGTTTCTTCTCCGGCGCGCCCACTGTCGTCTCCGTATACAGCCACTCCACATACAGCCATATTGCTGCTGCCTGCTTTAGAAGGAACACGCCGAAAATGCACCACGGGCCCCTCTCCACGCTTACGAGTCCATCTAGTATTACACACAGACGCTTGCATCAACCAATCACCATGACTCGCTAACTCAAGCAGTATATTTTCTGCTCTCTTCCATCTCCATCTCCCTCAACCTCCACTCTCTCTCTCTCTCTCTCCTCCCTCTTATCCTATTCACCTTTCTTCTCTCTTTTTTTGCGTCTCTCAGACGTCGTGAATTTTAATCAAGTATGCACCTGCTCGCCTAAGGGGCGAAATTTACGTTCGTCGATTTTCAAGCGACGAAAAGCGGACCGAGAGCGAGGCACTAGCGGAGGAGAAAAGGGGAAACAGCTTTCTTTTTTGCATAAAGAACGACATTCAATTTGGAGAGTGGGTGTGTTTGTCTCTGTTTCTTAGTTTGGCTCTGTTTTTCTGACCGTACCGGCTACGAATGCAGATGAGGCTTCTGATTCTCTCTCTCCCAATACGCTCGGTCGATGTCGCACGGAGACGCACTTAGTGAGAGAGGGAAAAAAAATCTGCATCTTGCATGCACGTCTTGCCGGGAGTTCGTACAGTCTTGACCTGAATGGATAGATATCCACGTCATTCGCTGACGTAACACTCTGCCTGACAGTACTAATGGAAGCGTCTAAGTGTGTGTACCGGTGAATCTCGGCTGACCATTTCAGGAGAGGAACATCCGAGGAAGAGGGAGGAGAAGGAAGACGAGTTTGGCATTTAAATAGCACCGCTACATTATACAAAAACCCACATGCACGACAATCCGCGGAGGAGAGAGAATTTGGAAATCGGCGGAGAATAGTTGGCTGGTGGTTGGAGCGATAGCGCGGGAGAGAAACATAAGCGAAAATGCGGAGGTCCACATCTAACGTAGATGCCTGTATGCTTCGCAGACGACACCTTCGCTTTGTACAGGATGCACATTTTGTATGCACGGCGCCAAGTGTTCCATGGCGACGCTCCGAGTCCACATTATACACACCAAGGTCAGTATTAGCAGTAGTGTCGTGAATGTAATAAGTCTACGATCTCTTCCTCTTTTCCTCTCTAACTATCTCCCTCGCCCCGTCTCTTTTTCTCAATCCCTCTCTCTGTCTCCGTTTCCCCTCTCCACCCCCCCCCCCCCCCCTCTTCCTCTCTCGTTTCGTACGTCTCCGCACAAAAACCTCGCCATATGCTTTCTCATGAATTCATAACTGTTCCATAAATAAATGAGTGTCAAAATTGCGTCATAAACGCCTGCTCTCCTAGTTAATACGCTGGTCATATCGGAACGAAAAATCATGCGAGGTTCATGCTCTTTTGCTTCCATTGCTCCCTTTCTTAATGGGTATTTCTCGAGACCACGGCCGGGCATTTTTCGACTGATTCTATTGCTTGTCTATAGCATAAAGAGACGGATAGCTGGAACGAACATATGTTGACATTTCGGTTCTTTGTTGTGCTCGCGTTTGCCGGCTGGATGCGGTAATGGAAAGAGAAAGGGTATGATTCATCGTGCAGCTTCTCTTCCGTTCTTTCTTTTCGCAAAAGAGAGAGAGAGAGACTTTTCATTAGTCATCGCTTACATGGCAACATGGCTTGTCGCCAGTGTGGGCCTGCGATTGAGTACTACAGAGGTTCGTGTTATCACTTCCTATTTACTCAATTTTCTCGCAAGATCGTGTGATTTTCTTTTGTGTACGTTATGTATTCTGTATTCAATCCCGTCGTCTCTATTATAAACACGATTTTGCTTTGGAAGGCTTCCTTAGCATCAACGCCGGATTGAGAAAAAATGACGTAAGTTTACCTTTCCATTCTTTTTGATATAGGTCATTTGTATTTCTGTTAACGTTTGAAACTTTGAAGAGAGAAAGCAATTGGAATAACTTCATCATTCATAGAACTGTTTGAAAAAGGCAATGTTTGTCATTTCCCATGACTTTATATCGCTTTTTCTTACCCATTCTATCTCTTTTCTCTCTCTTTCGTTATATATTTGTCTCTTGCATGATACTTTTCATACTGCAATTATATAGTTTCTGTTCATTTAATGTTCATCATCATTGTCGTCAAAGTAGTTGCATGACGTTTGACAAAAAATACGCGGCAATAAAGTGCCTATTTTAGGTAATAACCAAGAAGAGGCGATTTATCCAAAATTGTGATGTGAAATGCTAGCTGCAATCACGTCGCACAGTTCTGTCTCCATCATCATGATGATTCAGCACTTCCAATCCATTGCCGTAATGTGGCCGTTTACTGCACTCATTCTTTCTTCCCTTCATTGGTCATTATTCATTGGCTGATTTTCAGCCATGGTATACTCGCCCGATTAATCCCCACCTAAAACGCAACCAACCTGCACAGACTCGAATATCGGGTATCACGATAGGGAATTATCATAATAGCAGCGGAGACTGAGAAAGAGAAAGAGAGTGACAAAGAGAGAGAGAGAGAAAGATAATGCTTTTGGCTCTCCAATTAATAAACCACTGTTGACTTTTCCGCAACCGCATTTTAATATTTCACCTTTGCTCGTCCCATTATTGCCCTTTATGCGACGTCCTTGTGGTGTATGCGCTAATACAATGCACGCCACCTCGGCCGTCATCTCATGCGTAGTCATATTCTAGTAGCTTCCTCCACGCTTGAGATGAATTTATGTTCCCCGGTTTTCATTTTTCTCATTTCTCTCTCAGCAGGGGTACCGTAGATTGGAAGAAAATCACATTTGCAACTCGAGAGATTCTGATCTAAGGTAAAGCTTCAAACATTTCATTAATAAATAGACTTATTATAATCATTGACATTATGATTCCTTACAGATGATAAATGCAAACAAAACTACAGTATGGTGTTCTTTATCATACGATTTCTTACCTGACAAAAATGTATGTATAAAGTGATTTCGTTTAAAAATAGTGTACTAGTATTTTAATATATATATATATATATATATATATACAAAACAGTAATTAAAGTGCATACCGATTTCATTTATATGCAATGTGACTTCTGCACTGGATTCATCAATGACGTCATCTATATCGCTTCAAAGGAGAAAACATATTACAGGATCATGCTACGATGACGTCATCACGAGTGACCGAGCCGTCAAATTTGAACGTCCGTCCGTTTCGCTGTTCCTTCTTATCCATCCCGTTCTTAGTGTTCACTGTGATCCTTGATTTATATTCTAAAACAATTAAGGCACGCGGTGAATGCCAAGGCTCGAGGGTGAAATTTCATCCACAATCAGCGTCTAACTTCAGTTTACATACGGGACATCGCGCCGAGAAGAAGCCCAACTTGGATACCCGGATCTAAAAGGATTACACAATGTATACGGAGGAAATGTATACATATCGCTCTCTGAGTATCCTTGGAATTCTGAGATAAATTAAGCAGTACTGGGAAAAAATGCATTGTATGCTAATTTCTGAAGCATATCAAGTTGGCCTAAATTCTGCTTCAAGAATTTATTTTGGATTCATTCAGATTTTCGTGAATTTTATGCATGGATGAGATCCTAATTATTGTTTCTAAAAATGCAGATATCTTGATGCGTTTAGGAGATCTAGATTTAAAGCAATAATTGTATGTAATTTTCGTATTTATTTCAAATAAATCTAAAGTATTTGTGTTTACCCGTCCGGCCGGACAAAAAAATTATCCCCTTCCCAAATACAGTTATTATTCCCTACACTTTTAGATTATCAAAATCAGTAGAACCACTTCCCCGGACTCGAAGTTAGAAAACATTTTCAACCAGTTGATATATTCACAAACAGACATCAGTGTAACAGTCAGGGCAATGCATTTATGATGGATTTATAAATCCGCAAAACCACCTCACAAAAAGTTTATTTATTGAATATAGAGGCGTCGCAGAGAGATCATTTAAGTGGTTATTTTTTCACTCAGGTGTATACTGAAAGAAAATATTGTTTAGTTGTTGTAGAATTAATTATGTACGGATTAAGGTATATATACTTTCAAAATGTATTTAAAAAAAAACTCGAATTAACTTGAAAGGTTATCAATGGAAATATGAAACGTTGCTTGAGAGAGGAAATTGATTGGAAAATAAAGTACAGTATTATTCAAGCTTAACATTAGATATAATTAATATGCAAAATCGTACTATTAGTGTTCTATATGCCTACTATACTGTTTTGATATTAACAATCCCTTTTTAAAGGACTCTTACTGTTTGGCCTGAAGAAGCATGATAAGGAAATAAATATATGTTTCAAAGTACATATTGTAAAACGTTTTGACGAGATTAAAAGTTCTTTTATGTTTCATGGGTAGGGGGTCGATTTTATAACGATATATAGACCATTTTCTTCACGCCTACATATTCTGGAACACCCTTTGTCATGTCAGAGTTGAGAATTCTCGCACTTATATATATATATATATTATATTATGCAGACTTCTTACAATCTTCTTCAAATTCCTTTTTTTTAACCAATACTTGCCTCTATTAACCAAACCCTTTACATTTTGTTTTGTTCAATACATTTTCCTGTTTACCTATTTCCATATTTCTACACTTCCTCGAACAACGTTAATAGCACACATCTACCGCCTCTTATATCCCGATGCCTAATATAGAACGTAAGAGCTTGACCTAATGAGTGTGTCTTTAATACTCGTCAACATAACCTACCACTCGTAAACAATTTATTTATGTGACGTATAAGCCTCTCGAATCCCTATAATATTCAATTTCCAATATACGGTTTAATCAAACGACGGAGAAGTAGTCACGGCGGAACAATTATGGCCTCATGAAATATTAACTTGGCAGCGTGCTACATGTAGCTAGCATTTCCTAGTCTTATGCAGCCAGGCGTTTTTAGTAAAACAATTTACACCGGAAATGATGCCTTGCAATAATAAGTTGATTCAAATGATTATGTAAACATCATGGCATCTGCACTTTATACGATTTTCCTTTCACTTAACCGAATCCGTGCTATCGATGTAGTATTTTATACAATTGAAGGAGATTTCGGCCTGTTGCTTTAATAATAGGGCAGCAGTTTTCCACAGTCCTTTTTTATTGGATATAGTATAGGATTTCCCGACCAAATTCGCGAGTTTGTCATTCGAATTCATTTACTTTGCATTTAAGTTAGCGCAGATCAGCTTTGCCATGCCAATTATCATTACATTTTCACGATTTTGTATTTAATTTAGGATTTTGGTCGAAGGATTTAATAGATCTGTCATTCAGTAGAAATTATGGGTACCCCTTTGACATAAGCAAACGGCGTGCTTTTCTGTCGCGTAGGGCATCATGTTTCAAGCAATTCGTTTAAATAACAATATTATTAAAAAAGGCAGTCTGTCCGTGTAAATGAATATATAAAAATGAAATATCTTAAATTGCATTTATAGTATTATTTCATTGTCCACCAGCAGATCTAAATCTGAAATATGGTGTGCGTGTTTTAAATCTCCTTTGGAGCTGAAACAGTTGCAAGGATTACTGTTAAAGGTGTGTTTTTAAAAGAAATAAATAATGACAGTGATAAAAATGATACTAATGATAATTAAAAATAACAAAAATGATAATTGTAAACCTTCAGGATGAATATATCCCTTTAACAAGCTTAACCCCAGAAAATTATGGTGTTCTGAAATCTACAAAATGGGCAATCCCTACAGGCAAATTATCAGAGTATTAATGAATTTGCAAGATTAAGGCTTTATCTTTTCTTGTTTATCTTAAATATGATATTAATCTTTAATATTTCACAAGTTTTTTTTATGAAAAGGATTTCCTCATGCCTTTGCTAAATCTATATTATGGTAAAATACTATGTCATATCTGTATCGATCAGTCATTGTAATTGGAATATACATAAACTCCCTTCTTTATGTATGTTTATCTAGAACATATCTTAATCTGTGTCTCTGTTTCCAAACTTTTAAATAAATAATTTCTACTTCGTCGGGGTTAAGCCGTGCGTTTTCATTAATGTTTGTTTATAAACTGTATATCTTGTCAAAATGAACAAATCTTTGTTCATTATTTTGGTTTTAAAATGTGAAATATAACTTCACGTCTGTTTTATACATTATTTTCATTTGCAAAACAGTCCACATGTAATTCACTGCCCCTGACCTTTTTATTATGGGATTTCCCGGCCAAATTCGCGAGTTTGTCATTCGAATTCATTTACTTTGCATTTAAGTTAGCGCAGATCAGCTTTGCCCTGCCAATTATCATTCAATTTTCCTGATTTTGTATTTAATTTAGGATTTTGGTCGAAGGATTTCATAGATCTGTCATTCAATTTAGAAACTGCTCAACTAGCATTCAAGTTAACACCTGTCATTCGTATTCGATTTTTGTTTATTCAAGTTAGGAATGTTAGGGGGAAGAAATGCAACAAACGTTTACAGTTTAAAAAATAAAATAAAATGCATGACCTGCCATTGGGGTCTATTCTGCTATTCCATTTATTCATTTTCAGGACAATGCATATGGGTATAGTCAGACATTAAGTAAAGAAGGGGCGAAATCAAGGGATATGTCATTTCTGCACCGACATGTTTATATACACAGGAAAGGTGGGGGTACCCTCAATCGCCCCTTTTAAATACAGACTTTGAATGTTACAAAAGTAATTCACATCGTCTCTTACACGAGCTAGCACATACCTCTGTTTTTCTAAAAGAGTTTCATAGTTTACTTGTCACTTCGCCATCGATGGCTAAAGACTTGGTTAAAATGATGAATCATGCTCAAACATTATGTGACTCTAGTCTCTACCCCTCTACCTCTACGTCCGTCGTAATGAAATTATGATGAAATTATGATAAATTTATGATGAAACACAAGATAAACAACTGCCTTTCATGACAATTTATAAACATATTGAGACCATCAAGTCTGCAGATGCAAGTATGTAGTTTTTTTTTGCTTAACAATCAAACTTAAATGCCGACGAATATCAGACAAATCTAATAAGTATAAGTGTTTAAATGCCATAAAATAAAATATGATGAAATACACATGAAAAAAAAAATCTTGAAAGAAAAAAAAAGAGCTATAAAAAGTGTGTAAGAAACGAGAAATATATATTGACCATCAATTTAAGTGCACAAAGTGCTAATTTGTATGCAACAAATGAATTAGAATGCTAGAAGTACACCGTCGCGATGTCAGAAAATCGCGTTGCGCTTAATCGAATGACCAAATAGCGAAAGAAGCACTTTGTTCATTAATTTGAATAAAACATACAAAGATTCTAACGAAAACTTCATTGATTTGAAATCTAGAAAAAGGAATATAAACCCGAGATATACCCGACAGCACTAAAATCGTCGAATTTGAACGCAAGACAAATGAATTCGACTGACAAACTCGCGAATTTGACCGGGAAATCCTATATTTCAGCTAGATAATAGTAAAAATAAACTCTCACTCGCGCACATAATATAGTATAAATGACTGCTTTGAGAGAAATAGTTGTTTTTATTCGCTCAAGGGAAGGTTATAATTGTGCTATTGCCCGAGGCGTGCCGAGGGCAATAGCCCAATTGTTACCTTCCCGAGAGCGTATAAAAACAACTATTTCTCGAAAATTAAAGCAGTCATTAATACTTTTATATGCCGAAAAAAAAAGGCAACTTTAATGACACCACCTTGGCCTTTATCAAGTTTATCTGCACGGTTGTTTTTTTTAAGAGTTTTTTTTTTTTTTGCCGAAGATGGGATTCGATCTCTTGCGTACCACATATGATGTGACTCAAATCAGCGCCTTAGACCGCTCGGCCATCGCGCACTCATTCCATTTCTATCAGTTTTCTCTAACTTATACATTAAAATGGATTGAAAACGGCTTCGCGTGCTGGAAGCTTCGCGGCAACTCCATTAAACGGGCCCTTCTTTTACTTTTGCAATGCATTGGCACGAACTTAGATCAAGATCTATCGGCAGATGTTGTTTTTGGAAATTTATTTTCGTCTTCATGTCAACAATGCAAGATAAAATTGTCGGTACCATCGATCGAGATTCAATTGTATTGAAATTACCGACCAATTCATCGCACACGTACGGTATCCGCGATCGCTCAAACCATTTTTTAACATGTAAACCTATGGGTATTTCACCATGATTGAACTATTTTCCCGGTATTTTTCCATGTTTACTGGGACTTTAGAACTATTTTTTAGAACTATCACATGGGTACTATCACAGGAATAGTTAAAGTTTATGAATGCAATTTCGACCAATCAGATGGCTGGATTTCTTAAGTGAGGTATATAACAAATATTATATTTTGTTATTCTTATCGAAGCACATTAGTTTCAAAAAAGGTAATATGCTATTTTCACTTAAATTTACCATGTGCTTTTGATACGTTGATCATTCTAAACTCCACTGTAAACAGTTATATGCTAGTCCTTACACACGCTCGCGCTCACCACCACATACTAAACTCACATAACACACTCTCAAACTCCTACACAAAGATCGTATAAACACATTTTCATTATAAATCTCACTTAAAGATTCTTCTTTTGAGGCCGACATCCTAGTCAAGCATCGCTTATGAATGCGGTTTCCTGCTCTTTTTCCCCAGGAAGTTCGGATAATACTTAATTTTATAATACTATGTGCGTATACAGATATATTAAGTTTCGTTAGTATATGTATTTATGTAAATAACATGTAGATATGAATTTATTATTGTTTTCATATATCGTATTATTCCTTAAGTTCGTATGCTCTTTGTTATTTAGTTATTATGTTTTGAAAAATGCAGAAATAAAATCAGGTAAAAAACAAGAATGCAAGCGTACGATAATACCAGTTTAACCAGCGAGCGGAATATTTTTTTTTAAATAATTATTCAATATTTTTAATGTGAAACGTAATCTTTAATTACAAAACTATAACATAATACTTTAATAAGCATGATTAATGATATAGTAGCATGCAATAAAGAATTGTATATTCAATCCCACTTATTTTTCTACAATCACCGAACTCGATGTATCCTCGGCTTATAATAAACATCTTCTCTCTCATCAATCTTCATTTAAAAGCGATCGGTGGCTATCTAATTTTCGTACTAAAGTTCTTTGGAAGTAGATTTGTTATACATTTATTTCTATTCGTAGACACTTACTAATTGAATGTTTCTGCTACTGTTTTTTTCGTGTGTATCATACGCAGACAATATCTTTTAAGGCTTTCAAAAAAATAGCGTCCGCAGGGATACATGATTCGATTACAAATGAACGTAAAGAGCACACTTTTAAGAACGTGACTATCACAATGGGGAATTATACGTAGTTAACGTTTGAGGATAAATATAATCTATTTTTAAACCTTGCAGAAAAAATAGGAAATTTTCATTAATGCTGATTTCTTTTAGTACTGATCGTGTTAATTGGGGGGACAAAAGCAGTATAGAAGTTATCGTAAATGGTCGAACATAAAGTTAATTAGTGTGTTTGGTCAAGTTTGGATACCATTGTAGTGGAAATTACTGGATTCACAGACTTGTGCTGAATGAAAGGCCCTGAACACAAATACGGGTGAATGGGACTACAATATACAAAACAATATTGCTTGCGTATTTTGCCCAATATTTATATATTTTTCTCCGTAAGAGGCATGCAAGATGCAATTATTCTCATGGGTTTTTATTTTCATTTGCGAATGTAATTCTCTTTTTTGTAATTGTAAATTGTTTTGACCTATAATTGAATTATTTTTGACCAGAATGCAACTTACTATCCAGTGATCAAACTAGATATAGGCCTGTGTGCTACTCTCTCTCTGTCTTTCTCTGTTACACGCACATACACACACACACTATATATATATATATATATATATATATATATATATATACATATCAAAATGCGAACGAATCATTTGGCATATTATTTACAAAAAAATGAACGATTTGTTAATAACATGATAATATTGGAGGCAGTTGTATTTTGATTAATTTACGATAAGGAACATTATATTAAAGTTAAATGGAAGCCCTCCTTTTTACGGTTTCGAGGGTAAATGCCGAGTTTGGTTTTAAACAAATATAAAGATGCACATATTAAGTGATTTAATTCAATTACGTTATTGAATAAAAGTACACAAGACTATATTATTGTTATAACTTCCGGAGCCTATGACCTACAAGCATTGCTTTCTCTTTAGGCTCCATCGTATTTCTTTCGTTATTCACATTACGTTTACGTTTTCGTTTTCGTAATTCCATCCAAAAATAATTACAAAAATGTAACATGCCAAATGTAATAACAACATGTGAAATATGAAAATAAACTGAAACTGAACTGAACTGAACTAAAACTGAATATGTGTTGTTGTTTTTTAAAGAGCATGCATAGGAAACCTATTGATTCTAGCATGGTTGTTTGGAATATTGGGTATGGCTCCTGTATCTTTCTTCCCATTCTCTTTGAATGCGTTAATATGTTTTTATATGACGTCTGTTGCCCCCCTCCCTTGCCCCTCACCATTTAGGACCCATCTCCTTGATGTTATCCTCCGAGCTGGGGAGTCCCCCTCTCCATCCCCCTATCTCTCTCTCTTTCTCCATCTCTCTCTCTCTCTCTCTCTCTTTCTCTCTCTCTCTTAACCATCATTTACAACGTGTCCACGACACCAATTTTTACCAAGTGCTAAATTGAACTTTGGATGGTGTAGCTTTCTTGCAATGCAATACCTGAAGGTGTTTCCAATATTATGAAGAGAGGTTAATGCATTCAGTGTTAATTCCATCTAAAAAGCTATTTTCACTGAACGTAACATGAAAAGGTGTATAAACACATACAAATCGTCTGTTTGGACTTAGAAAGGCGTTAGCTCCATCTTAAAATATATTTATTTACACGTGTACTATGGTATGTAACAAAATAGGCAACTGATGCCCATAAAGTTGAAATAATTATGTGTTAGCTCTTTTATGAAATGACTGTGACAATATGATTTACTCTTGATAGATAAAGTTTATACATTTATGTTATCCAAGCATTACTAATGACTCTTCATTTATGAATCTGTATTGATCAATGAAGGTTTGAGAAGATATAAACGTTATAAATCATTAATAATTTATATTTTCCCAATCATTTCACGAAAAGAAAGAACAACAACTTATTCAAATTTGTTGGCAACCTTGAATTAACGTCAAGAGCTTACTTTGTAATGCTGTAACGTTATTCAAGAGAAACTTTTAATAGATATTTTAAAAAGACGGAAATTGGACCGAATTTTGTAATTTGTTTTTATACAAATTGATTTAGCGGCTCATGATTTTTTTTCTTTTTCTTTTTTGTTATGCAACACAAACCTTTCACTTGTCTATTGCATAAATATCTATTCAGCAGGGTTTTTGTTTAATTCGATTTTGATTCAATATGTTATTCACGTTTTCATGTGGGAATTCAAGGCAAGGAATAATCACTATGACGTTTACTCCGTGGAAAAGATCAAAATAACAACAATTATATATCTTATTCATATTGGATTGGTATCAAATCAAATATCAAAGGACAAATTATACGGATATTTACACATTTCTAAGGGAATCTTGTGACAAGTAAATTAGATTTCCTGATTTAGTGAGGCAGAAACCTAAATATCACAATACAGTGATTTGTTTTATGTTTACCACGACAGAATATGTATTTTTATACTAAAAAACAAAAAAGGGAATCATTCATTGGTTACTATAATTTGATTTGTGAGGATACAATTTAATGCGAAAAAAAACTAAAACCTTTCAAGTAACCGTTCAAAATATCTGTCATGAATAGGATCACGTGAAATTATTTCGAACACACAAATTTCCATGGTTCTTACACAATATACTCACTTCATGAATACGTACTGCTTATATATTTTGCTCTTTTTTTTGGGGGGGGGGGGGGGTAATTTAATTTATTTAAAGATCAACAAAAAATACTAAGGTACTAAAAGGACAATTTGCAAGGCAATTTCCTATTTCAAGGGGAATTAACTTCAAACTTCATGTTAATTTCAGTTTGTAGGCCATTTAAAACATTATCTGAGAAATATAAAACATCATACATTTGGCGAAAGGGAGGACGTAACTCTTCTTCACAATTATTCGTCTTTCGCGGCTCTGAGAATTTTCAGAACGTCGCCATTGTGTTTGCGGACGGCCTGTTCTGTGTCGTATCGCATGGATTCGACTGCTATTGCGTGTGTACTTTTCCTTTTGTAAGATGCAAAATGATCACTGCAGATCACTTCGTTTTTCCCGTCGTACTTGTAATTTGTGTCCAGAAATTTCTCCTCTTTTAGAGTTGCTACCTATAGCTTGAATATTTCATTGCGATTGTGTTGGTCTGAACACCGATGAAACGATTTCCCCTTGGTTTTTGAGGAACGACTTCATAGTCGACAGGTTATTCCCCTTTGAATTTTGGCACAAAATGAAAGTTACATCAATTTTTCAAACAGTGAAATCAAACGTATACCTGTGTTCAAAGTTTGTTAAAGTAAATGTTATCAGTATATGATATCCTTTTGTGAAAAATATATTTCTATCAAAGTTGTTATTTTACTGATAATTGTTTCTATTGTGTGGTCTTTCTCAATAATTAATTAACAAACTAAATGAGCTACGTGAAATAGCTTATGAGAACCGAGAAGGTGGTCATACATAAACACTCTTGTCAATTGACTTTAAACTAATGTCTAGCTTTATGTGAAGTAATACGACAAATGAGAAGAGTTTACGATTCAATTTAAACAAAGAAAATACATCAGGTGTTCGTTCAAAAGCAATCAATTTCAATAACATGATGAATGTAATTAATTAGCTTTTCGAATTGTAGGGAAAGAGGAATGGAGTAATACTAAAGAACCTTCTTGCAGTTGTAGTCAATCCTATTTGGCATCGTAGTAAGTACATATGTGAACTGCTTATTCAAATTGATAGGATTGTGTTTAAGAATAATCAATTAAAAATGAATTCTACCTTCATTGCACGATTCGCCCGTATTTCAATTAAATCATATAATCATGGGTTTTTAATTTTAAAGTTTGATAGTTAATGATGTCAATTTCTGACAAATGCTTCTATTGAAAATTAGAATTAGTTTTGTATTTAGGTATATTATGAAATGAAAAGACTAAAGGCAAGACTGATGGTAAACAATATTTTGTCTTTCTCTTAAGCGAATTTTATGATAAATAGTAAAATTAAAGCAAATATTTTTACAGTAAATATGTCTGTGGGGATCATATGTTTGACCCCCTCCCCCTCCCCGCCCTTGCAAATTGTGTAATCTAATTCAACATTCTTCTGTATTAAAAACGTCCAAAAACATGCAGCTGATATACAACAAATTATTAGGAATTCCTCCACTTCAACATTCCTTTTTAATAACTTTTCATAAATTGTTTCTGATGGTTGTCTCATATATTTAAATTCTATTTTCTACTCAGGCATTCTCGACTAAGCTCATTATATGATCATTTCATTTCATTTATTTTTCCATTAAAATTCAAAATAAAATACATATCAAATTAACAGCAAAATCGAAAATGATATCTTCACATTCCCCCTATGTCATTACGCACTTGGAGTATGTTTGTCTTGGTCTGTCTGTAATTATTACTTGAATATCCGTAGAATATGAGAAAGAAAAAAAATGGGGGGGATATAAAATGTTACTTTAAATAATCTTAGCCGGCATGCTAACTTAATTATGGTGACTGGATAATGTCTTGCTGCTGGTGGTCGATGTAAGTGAGGCCGGTTGTGAATTCATGCCAAAGAGGGCCCTAGGATAGAGGGGATGATGATGCCTATGTCTTCCCCTCCGCGAGGAGTAGCACTTTCGATCCACCAATCTCCATAATCATTCACAAACTTGGTACAGATCAGAGCTGACTGCCACTCCTTAAAGGTATACTATGTCCTATTTGCATACCAGAACATGAAAAGGTTAAATTTCAGCGGCATTTGAAAGATAATCCTCATTAAGAACTTCCCTCAAAACGGAAAGGCTTGAAAAATAATAGGACACTGCCAACGATATCATACTTTGTTATAGGAAGTTTTATATGTTTAAATTTTACAGATAAAGGACATACTTGACATATTTGTAATTCTTGCAAAGTTCTACAGAATTTGATGTTAGCTGCAAACAGGACATACATGTAGTACCTTTAAGAGAAAGGAGGATAAAAAGACAAGCTTCATTCTCAAAAATGTCATCTGCCTCCGGGGCTTCTTTCAGATGGAACGTTGACTAAAAACGATACATCATGAAATAGAAAACAGATAGAATTGCACATTGGTCATTTTTGACAAAGAGTGGGTGGGCATGTTTGTGTGTACATGAATAAGTGCGTTTGTGTATAATAATGTACGGAGATATAGATGTGGATGGTTGTGTAGGTAGATACATGTATGTATACGCTACTGAGCTTGTAAACGATTTAATTCATATCCATCTATTTCTTTTTTCTTATCATATTTATATATTTGTATTTATTAGAAAACTTCATTCACATGGCACACGAATATTTTGTTTTCCAAAACATAAGTATACTAAATTATTATGAATATGGAAGAAAACAAAAGTCATCGAAACGATGTAAATAGTTGAACAAGAATGTATTTTGTGTTGATAATTTACCTACCTGGGTATTCTATTGATTATGTCAAATCCTATATGATTAAAAATGATAACAATAATTATGATGGAAATTTATTTGGAGTAAATTTCGGATTGTTGTTTTAATTCGTTTTAAATCCCTATTGATAACACATGCTAGGGGTTAAATTGCTTCAGAATAAATACCAAATCGACAACTTTATTGCAATAAAATCATTCCAAAAAAACATTTATTGTTCAACAATGCGTGATTTGTCGTTTTATTAGAAACATGAACAATTAATTTATATTTTACGCTCTTTAAAATGTTGAGAATATTAAAAAATGCAGCAGATGATGTGCGGTATTGAAAAACTTCCATTTTCTTTTCTTGTCATTCATGGTTATTTAAAATATTTCTAACGTCGATGGATTGAGATTTTTGTAAGTGTCTATGTAGGTTAATCTCGGCTGTTGAGACCCCTAACTTCATCCATCTAATATTCTTTTAAGAGTCACATTACAGTCTGCATGTACATGATTCAACGACCTTGTCTGACCTGTTACTCCGGGTTTCACAGACTGAACTTGAATAATCCACAAGCTATTGTTCCATTCGAGTACATCAAGGATACAGATATACCCTGTTTACGTTGTCAGAAGTCGTGGTACATACTTACGGGCAGATCACTGATTCATTCATTCAATGTCATATCCTGCAAGAACATGGAGGAATTTAAAAAGAGAAGGTAGCGAGTATACGAAAGCCCAACTGAGCTGTACTCCGGGCCGAAACCTCCCGGGACAAGGAACCTGACTGAATTCGGGGATAATCTGCATGACTGTGTTGCCTAATCCGCAGGGTCTCAAAGGCACTATCAGGTAGCCGAGGAAGGGGCTCTCCTGCCGAAGCTCCAGGGGATTCTACGCTGGGTATGAATGGATACTCTGATCATGCAATGATACTGATCTACCGTATTTCCTGTTTTTGTAGAACACTGGATGGCACCGTATGCTAATTCCATGTGCTGTTCAGATCACGTTGACTCTACCTGCAGTTGATATCCAGCAACTCGCAAACCTCTTATGATTATTTTGAGCTATACTGAGCTCTGGTAGTAAGAAATTGCATTTCAAGACAAGTTCATGTTATATTGTAAAACAGCATCTGAGGAACTAACACTTCAACAAGCTCTGCTTCTAGTTCGTTCCTCTTTTCTCGTGCTTTTTCTATTAAATTTGTCGTTGCATTGCATATTTTTGTAAATTATTATTTATAGTATTATGTTTTGCATGAGAAATAAAATCATTTGAATCTATTGAAGTTGATTAATTTCGATTCGTAGTAGTTTATTGTTTCCACGTAGATGAGTTGTTTGACGGGCAAAATGTAAGTAAACTCAAATAAACTTCTCGGGTATTACATTCACCGAAGAACTCAGTTCGTTTCAGACCGCGTATTATGCATGGGGGTCTAGACTATTAGGCATTTTTGTTCTCAAATCTCTTTGGTCTTTGCATGTTTTTTATGTATAGTTTATATTCAATTCAATTCAATTCAATTATATTTATATTTTCAACAAAACATTAAAATCAATTATCATTTACAACAATGAATACATATATGAAAGGAAAACATATATGAAACAAAGGGGTCCCCTGTAAAAAGCAATGCTTGTACAATTGTGGACCCCTCAAATTACCTCATTTGTCAGACTCCACCCATTTGCAAATCTCGAATAACCACCCCTTAGTTTCATGCGATTCTGCAAGTCTTAATTTTTCGTCTTTTCAAGGACGTTTAATTCTGTTGATATGAGTGTATACTATAATCATAATACTATTTTTGGCAAACTTATTCATTATTTACACATTCAGAACTGAATTAAGAAATGAAATGAAACCAACGATTACCTATAATATTTCATCGCCCCCGCAGCTCCTCTAAATTTCATTTATTTTGTTCATTCATTGTATTCTCATTGGTCATTATTGCTATGCTAATCTTGCGATGCAAAAAACAAAAATATTGTAGATGTTAATCATTATAATCCGTTTGCAGGAACTAACCTTTAACGAAGGCAGTTTCTTGACAACAATATCGAGGTTTCTAGATGCAACCCAATATTTGGAAAGTTTGACAACATTTTGAGAACACTTTACCCAACAGGTCTGCATGTTACCGTTTTTAATAGTTCCTCTTACGTTGTTTTAATACATTTTGTAGATCTACCTGAATCATACTTTTCTTAATATATTTTCTTTATCTGCGTTGTGCTCTATTTCCTTGGCGGACTCCTTATTTCACCAAAGATTTAATGTCACATACACTGCAAAATAGTTACATTAAAACCTGATCTTTGAGTCAACGCTGGCTGGCAAAAACTTGGAGAACACAAAATATGAGTCAGCCGTCTTTATGGGCCGGCTTCTCCCTGGAAAACCTGAACAAAAATTCAGAGAAAATCTGACTGACTATATATATATCTTAAGTCCCAAAGGCACTATTGGGATAGAGGACGCAGGCTCAATGAGAACATGTGCGTAATATCCGATCAAAATGAAACAAAAGATTCTTTAATCAATGACGACAGTCTACCTGTCTTTCATTCTGTTATAACAACGTTCTTTGTTTAATATGGAATTGCATTTATTGTGTCCATTCCACGTGCAGCTTATCTCACGTTGCCTATGGTCGTACTTGATATCTATAAACTTAGAAACGTCCTTCCAGAAGTTATAATTCGCACGGACCTCACTTTCCTTTTCTCTTTCCATTACAATAATTTTGTAATAAAACCATGGTAACTGCGAAATTGGCAGCACGTTTCACGTGGAAGGATCATAGAACAATGTAACATGAAAATAATTGTTCTTGAAGGTTTCTCATAATTCAACCATGACTAAAGGGAAATAATGGGGCAATTTCTTTATTTCCTTCTTATGTGTCATTTACCACAAAGAGTCATGTGAGATTTATAAGACTTTAAGACATACATTTTTCTGTTATTGTGAAATATACCCCCTTAGATCCATATAAGATATAGGCCTATGTGAGATTTATTGGATTATTAAAATACTCATTCAGCATTCCGAATATTAAACTTAAAGGTAAAGACCAGTATTGGAAACGCCCCAATTTCAAAAAATGAAATGGAAGCTCTCATTACCAATCATGTGAAAGAATATGTTTTGACTAATACATGATGATAAAAAATTTGCCGGGAAACCGCCTACTAATTCATATATTTGGTAAATTTGTTTCTCTCATGGTCGTGTGAGAGAGATAGGGTAGTCCCATATACATCTTTCTGTGTATAGTGCTTGTAACTTTACGAAGAATGGGCCAAATTTCTTATCATTTTGATGATTCCAGAACCTTGCAGATGCTAGATGCTAGATGATCAACCTTTTCTGATCGATTCCACAACGTTTCTTTCACAATGCAATCGCATGACCATTACTGGTCTTTACCTTTAAGGCAGTTCCTTTAAAAATGCAAACGTGTGACCGGTACTCGACATCCTATTTCATGAAAACAAGAAAAGTCTTTTAAGAGTGATTAGAGCCTTAAGGCAGAAATTAAAAATCCATTAAGGGATGCGGCTATTGCAGGCGCAAGCAGAATTCAAATATGAATAGACAATAACGCAATGTAAACGCTCACTGAATGTTGATTGAACATACAAGTATGAAGAACGATATGTTAGAGTGGCGTATCAAGACATTTTTTTGGTTGGGGGGGGGGGGGCTTCCGGTAATGCATATAGGTAATTCCATGAATTAGGGACCCCCTTTATGACATATTTGGTATCCCTTTTACATAAGGAAGTCACACGTATCTGTGGCTCTGGGTTAAGACTTAAATAATGGAGTGAGATTGTAAAGTGATTTCCAAGCATAATATTGCATCCTCATACTTATAATCACTGTACAATCATACTCTACTATTTAAGTCTCTACTCAGAGCCACACATACGTGTGTGTTGTAACAGGGACACCAACAATTGTCACAAAGTGGGTCACAAATTTACGAAATTACCCATTTAGTTCACTACCGCATCCAATTTTTGATTGTCCTTGTCTTCGTGAATTGGAGGTGGGGAGTGTCCCCTATACATAGTCTGAACGTGACACTGTCTTGCAACCATGCAGCACATTTTTTAGCAGAAAATGTATCCGACGGTCATCCGATGGAGTGATCTCACCATATTTATCTTACATAATAATCAGTCCCCTACTTGTTAACTAGGCCTTTTAGATTTTATTTTTGTTTGCAAATGTTTCAGGAGGGGCAATACCCATGCCCCTGCCTTGCTCCTCCTCCAAAAACAACAGTGGTGGACGGGTCAAAATCTACCCCCTTTATGCACTCAACGCTTGCCTCTCATGCTTCACTCAATCAGGTACTGCTTACCGGTAATCGGATTATTGACAGGAGCATTTCTATCTCTCAGGATTCATTTCCGTTGCTCACCCGTGATCATCTCCGGGTTCGTCAATCGTATTTATTCTTCGCCCAGGTCCGGCCTGGAGCTCGAATCGTGCTTCACGTGTAATTGTCGTTGTCAAGTGTCGACGTTCGTGATTTTACCTCTCTTTCGTTGTTCCATTATCTGATTTTAATTCGCGTGATTGTTGCCGGCATTTATTTTAGAGGGATGAAAGAAAGAAATGTGGAGCAGAGGTGTGTAAGTCATGCACATCATGCATGGCCGCCGATGGCAAGATGGCAAGATGCTAAACCAGTGTGACGGGGGATAGGATACGGTAAGAGTTGGTAACCGTCATCAAATTCGACCAGCAATGCATAACTACAAAAGGAAAACAATTGTCCGGCGAATTTGATGACGGTCATGTAAACATTTGATCACGGAGCAATATCACCGTTGCCAGAGCTGGTGCCGTACACTTCCTTTAACAAATACATGCATATGGAATTAAATTATATTCTTCAATACAAACCTATTTCACTTTTGGTGACGGTGGTTATATTTAAAAGCTAATATTGAGTTTTGGTAGTGATAGTTGTTTTCGAGATAACCTCGCTTAGAGGTACTTCGAATATTTAACTATCAAGTAGATAGGTTGCCAGAATAAGCAAAATACTAACAATATGACCCCAAACGAAACGCAGTAAATCATATTCATTAACAAGCACAACTCACATCAACAGTTATTAATCCACTACAGTAACTATGCACGCAGTTGTGACAACGAGCACGATTTTTTCACAGCTTACTTCTCGATCATCATTGATTTTCTAGCAAAAATCATCCACTTATGTCATTTACTCTGTCGTCTTAAATATTCGGTGTATTTTTTTTTTCATGATGAGAGATATTTTTTTCTCGATGATATCAAGACCTAAGATTACGTTCTGCATCCTCACAAACACACAAGCACACAAACAATGATACTTTAAAATGACACGGGATAAATGATTTAATCAGGCCAAACTGCACTGTTTTTCCGACAAAGGGCGGCCTTTAAGTTTTGGATCCTCACACACACACGCACATGCACACGAACAATAATACATCTACTTGTGTCATTTACGCTGTCGTCTTAAATATTCGGTGTATTCTTTTTCCACGCTGAGAGATTATTTTTCTTTCTATGGGACCTATAAGTTTACCTTTAAGTTCTGATTCCTCACACACATACACACACACGCACACAAACAATAATACATCTACTTGTGTCATTTACGCTGTCGTCTTAAATATTCGGTGTATTCTTTTTCCACGCTGAGAGATTATTTTTCTTTCTATGGACCTAAGTTTACCTTTAAGTTCTGATTCCCCACACACACACACACACACGCACACACGTACACAAACAATAATGCTTTACAATGACATGGGATAAATGTTTTAATCAAGCCCAAATGCACTGCTTTTTCCGACAAAGGTCTGGTATCAATTAGACGTGGAATGGTCCGGACTTGTTACTAATTGCCGCCATTTTGGCTCGTTTGCCAGCGGATGATGGAAAAGGACCCGTATGAAAATTAATACCAAGGAGATAGTTTATTGGAAGCAATCGTGCCTGATAAAGCCTCGTTTCTCCTTAATTCGGGTAATTCATTAAGCTCAATAAAGTGAGCCCCGGCATTCATCACGGGAAAGGTCAAAGGTAAAACTCACTAGGAAGGCAATGTAAACATGTTCAAGATACTCTAGTCTAGAGTTCTACTGACGATTAGAAATGTGAAAGGAAATAAATTTAAAGCCCTACTGTACTACTTGCTCCCTCTTTATAGAAAACAAATGCCTAATCGGTGACTATTGGTCCCCCATGATCCTCTTTTTCTTATGTTAATTGAGACCTGAGTTGATGAGATAGCCACCTGTCAGTGACCGTGCAGTGAGGTCTCCCCTGGCAAAAATAGTACGGATGGTATTAAGATACTTTATAGAGTTCTGCTGACGATTTGAAATTTTGAAAGAAAAATAAATTCAAAGAGAATCCAATACATGATTATCACAAAGTATTTTGTATAACACGATCGCAAAGACTTTTGAAAAAAATATTATCTAGGAAAGTGTCGATATACCTTATAAATCATGGAAAAATTAAGTAATACATCAAAGTAATGTTTTCACATTTTTATAGGCATGATAGGTGAAAGAAAAGACCATTCAAATTATTTATACATCATTGAATATACAAATAAATATCATCTGCTGATTGAATTAGCAAAAACAAATGTTTATTTACCGATTAACAAGCAAAATGTACAAGGTATTTCATAACAATTTCGAAACTATGTTCAGGTTATATACCTTGTCTATCTATAAAGTTGTCCCATGTATACATATCAACGTTGATTCTTCCAACTTATACGGTTTTCAGCAAGTATTTGTTGTTCTTTTTACATTTGGCTGCAATTGAACTATACAACATCTTGTAATGTTTACAGTGTAATAATAAACATTGATTTTTAATCTTTTAAAAGCTCTTCTTGAAATGAAGCTGCCTTTCCAGAACTCGAACGTAGTGTTAGAATGATATACGGAATTGGTTACATCTTATTTTATGCACTACATTCCAGGATTAAATAATGAATTATTTCATTCACGTTCCCTGCATCTTGAATTCTAATAATTACAAACATCAAGGAAATCGGATTCTCACATAATCAAACTAAAGTTAAACTAAATGTTTAAGAACAGAAAAAGATTATATTTTCTATATCTGCCAGACGATTTTGGTAGAAAATGAGCTGAGTGAAAAGCAAGGAAGGACCATAATCTAGCCTGTAGTACAAGTTAAGCCCGTTTGCACATCGCATTGATCGGAGAATTGCAACCTGATTTAGTTTTTTTTCTTCAGTGAATGTGTTTTGTAGCGGGGTTCCATTTAGTTGGTCATATTGATCTGGTCTAAACAACCAATAGTGCCAGAAAAACAATTCAGAATAACCCCATACCTTGGAAATCTACCTTGAATTTGATGCTGCCTTATTTTTTCATAGAAATTGTAGTATTTATAACTGAATATTTCGTAGAGAAAGATGGCGAATCTATGACGAAATAAAATCCATTGGATGACGGAACAACTAACATTTTGGTAAAGAAAATTTAAACAATAGAGGCGGATTGGCTATCAGATATTGAGCTTTATTTCAGTTTAGTAGCCATTGGATACTAAAACTTATCCACCACGAAACCTGTGTGATAGGGAATGCCTTTATATCCATCTAGACCATATGAATATTTACACTAAAAGGCGCTACAAAAAGTACGTCATTTTTTTTAACGATGGGTAAAACTTAGGCTACTTATTCTCTGTATAAGCCCTATATGTCATGCTTATATTGACAACCCTTTAATGTGGAGACACTTTTAACAATAAAAACAGACAATTTATTTCAGTTAAAAAAAAAAAAAAAAGCACCGACGTTTAAAAACATTACTGTGAAGATTAGAAAGTATACTGCCAAGAGTTAATCTAACTTTTTGTCCCATCATCCTAGTCATAAACTAGCCTCAAACTCAAAGCTACTTTTTATAAATACCATTTTAAATAATAAAGTAAAAATACAGGAACATAGAGCGAGATACGTATATGATTTAGCTTTTGCATCATTCGTTTTACTTGTTTTTAAAAGGAGTTGTTATATAAAATGCACGATTCAACAGAAACTGGATTAGATGATAACAGACAGAACCTTTAACAAATTTGGTGTACAGAGAAGCGTTTTCTTGATAATGTCATGAGGGAGAAGAAAAAAAATGGAGTGCGATTTGAATTAATCGGACATGCAAGAAAAATACCATTGTAAATAAGTTCAAATGCAGGAACATAGATGGAGATACGTATACGATTTAGTTATTTGCAACATTCGCTTTTCTTGTTTTAAAAGGACGTTGTTATAGAAAAATGCACAATTCAACAGAAACTGGACTAGATTATAACAGACAGAACCTTTAAAGAATTTAGTGCACAGAGAAAGCCTTTACTTGATAATGTCATGAGAAAGAGAAATACCATTGTAAATAAGTCCAATTACAGGTATATAGAGGGATATGCGTATGTAATTTAGCTTTTGCAACATTCGTTTACTTGTTTTAAAAGGAAGTTGTTATATAAAATGCAAAATTTTACAGAAACTGGACTAGATGATAACAGAACTGACAGAACCTTTAAAAAAATTGGTGTACAGAGAAGCGTTTTCTTGATAATGTCATGAGAAAGAGTGAAGAAAAAAATGGAGTGCGATTTAGCTTTGCAAGATTTTTCTTACTTGTTTTAAAAGGAAGTTGCTATATAAAATACACAAATCAACAGAAACTGGACTAGATGATGACAAAACTGACAGAACCTTTAAAGAATTTGGTGTAAAGAGAAGCGTTTTCTTGATAATGTCATGAGAAAGAGTGAAGAAAAAAATGGAGTGCGATTTAGCTTTTGCAAGATTTTTCTTACTTGTTTTAAAAGGAAGTTGCTATATAAAATACACAAATCAACAGAAACTGGACTAGATGATGACAAAACTGACAGAACCTTTAAAGAATTTGTGGTACAGAGAAGCCTTTTTCTTTATAATGTCATGAGGGAGAGTGAAGAAAAAAATGGAGTGCGATTTGAATTAATCGGACATGCAAGATGCAGAGTAGTTTTGAGAGGCGATGCATGCATAATTGGGTGAAATATGAGAAAGGCGAGGAGTAGGAGTGATGGACTAAGGGTAAGAGGGGTTGAGTACGGAGGAGATGTTGGAGAAAGGGGGAGAGAAAAGTGGAGAGAGACATTGAGAGATAGAGAGAGAGAGAGAGAATGAGAGAGTGACACTGAGAAAGGGTGGAGAAAGAGAGGGGAGAGAAAGAAAGATAGAGAGGGTGGAAAGAGATAAAGAGAGGGAGAAAAAAGTGGAGATAGATATTGAGGAATAGATAGAGAGAGAGAGAAGGTAGACAGGATGGAGAGAGAGAGAGAGTGTGAGAGAGATAAAAAGAGAGAGGGGAGAGGGAGAAAGGGATTGTTGTATAGAAATGGAGAGAGAGACAGAAAGGCAGAAACAGGAAATAACGGGGAAGAGGTAAGCGATAAGAAGAGAGGGAGACAGAGATCGAATAACGAAAGCATTAAAGATGTAGAGTAAGAGAGAGACGGGAAGGGAGAGATAGAGGAAATCTGAAAAGAACAAAGTAATAGAGAAAAGACGAGAGAGAGAGAGAGAGAGAGAGAGTTGATACCAATAACGTTAGAAGGAGTGGCATGTCCCGTACAGAGACAAAGAACATGGGACGCTCAGAAAAAATGAATGGAAAAAAGAAAATACTCTTTTATACACGGACAAAAAGTAACCCCAAAACCCGTGTCTTTTATCAAGTTGATCAAATTAATCACAATGATAAGAAATAAAACATTAAACAGATATAATCACTTCATTGTTTATGGGGGAGAAAGACAGATACAAAAGTAGATAATATGCATAGATGAACAAAGGAGAAAGATAGAGAGAGGGGGAATAGAGAAATAGAGAAAGAATAAAGGAAAAAGAGGAGACATGGAGAAACAGAGGGAAGCTAAGAATGAGGGGATGGAGGGAGGGAAAGAAGTAGAGAAATGAATAAATAAACGGAGGGAAAGAGGGATGCAGAGAGCGAGAGAAAGAGAAAGAGAGAGAGAGAGAGAAAAAAAAAGATGGGGGAGAGAATTGATCCACCACTTGACCTATAGAAGGGGTGCTAGACGCAGGCCTCGCACTGTTCCGCCAGCTATGAGTAATGCAGATCTCTCACCCATGTGTTATAACCATATCTCCGAAGAAAGCGTCCCATCTTGGTTCAAGTAGTCTCCACACGCAGACCTTTTGCCGCATCCTTTGTCCTTGTGTACTCCATTGTTCTCTGAATATCGAATAATTATGTTTACTTATGCATTCCATGTCCACGTTTCGGATAAAAACGATCTGCAACATTTATATGGCACCATATTTTTGCTTTAAAAGCATTCAAAGGCTCAGTCTCTTCCATTGAAGTCAGTATTTTCACAGTAGCTTATATAGGCAAGCTAAATGTTTCTCTTTACAGAACCACGGGTTATCAACTATACGTATATAATTGTACCTGCTTCGCACAATGGCATCTGTATGGATGGAATTCACTTTGCATACAATAAGTGCTATGTCAGACAAACATCTGAAAAGCTTTACAGTTGAACAGAATAAAATAGTGTTCAAGAACTATACATTAAGTTTTAAAAAAGAGATCTACTTTTTATTCTGGCTTCCTTTGTTTAGGATCGTAAAGACTATAATTAGTTTTAAATTTTCTGTTGTTGTTGTGTTTTTTTGTGTGTTTTTGTGTTGTTGTTTTTTTTTTTGGGGGGGGGGCTGATACACATACACTGGTCGTCTGATACGAACCATTAACTTCTTATGGAAAATGAAGCTATAAAACGAGGGCATGTAGACAATTGACCCAAGTTCCAAGTAATGTAGCCCTTCCCTACATCAAAGATTTTTTTCGAGCAGTACTTATCAACTTTGTTAATGTTATAGCTATATTCAAGCAAGAACAAATAGACACAAACGTTTGGCCTGAGATATTGTTAACCGTCATCCTATACATATTGTTTACAGCAAAGATAAACTCACATTGATATAGTTTTCGGATGACTGAAAAGATAAGATGTTGACATGGGCCATTTCTGTTTACACCCCATTCTCCTTTTTATCTTTACGTACTTTTTTTCTCGAAGAAAATCGTTACCCCGTTAAACTAAACCTCGTCTTTCCAACCATATTCAACCCGATGGGAACGACAACGGGTCCGTCGTTACAGACTACGTCCCAGATGCAAAACACACCATGCGCATATGATTATCGGCATACGTCCCGTAGCGTGTATGGTAGGTATAGAAGGCGACGCCAATGCAGCTCGGATGCACCGGTGGTTTCTATATCATCCTATCTTCAATATGATAAAAACAAGAAAGAGAGATATATATTACACGTATCTTGTGTAACTATATTCTCGATCTCTTTCTTTCATCACGCCTAAGCGAAACTGGAAAAAAAATTATCCCCACCATATATTCAGCATTCTCGCCTTCGCTTATGTTTTTCCTGAAAATGGTCGAACATGACATGCAAAACCAAAGCGACATGTTTTTCTATTGTATTTTGTTTCAATGTCAATGATAATCTAAACACTTCCATTGCTTCAAAATAGAATGGCATTTCGAAACTCAATTCCCTCAAAAAATGTCCTTACTATGTATATTTTATTGTTACTATTATTTTTAATTGCTTGTCAGATATTCTGGAGATATATATTTCCTAAGAAAAATGTTTAAATCCTATATCCTCCCCTGCTAAAAGAAGAGGAGGGTAAATTAAATGTATCAACAGTACTACCAATAATGTTATTGTGCTAATACTAAATATAGGGGCAAATTATTATAAAAATTGTTTAGGAGTTGCATCAGAAAATCTGATTCCACGATTTTTATACCATGATTTTTACATATATTTGTAATGTTAATTCAGCAAACATTTCTTACCAGTCTGAAAATTAAAATTCGTAATAAAAGATGAATTCCTTTTTTAAAATGTAAAATGTCTTGTTTCTACATTTTCTACAAAACTCAACTGTACTGCATAGTCGACCAAAATAGACATGTTATCTACCCCCTCCCCCTAATCGTGTATATATTCAGCACGCTTGGTCTATTAATCCTTGAACTATAATGATTTTAGTGCATTTTCTGCTTTGCTGCTCATCAAATGGGTAAATCGGGGGCAGTGATTCTAAATAAACAAACTTGGATGCTGTATACAGAGAGACACGGTCGACATAGGGGCAGGTTATTTATGACTCGAATCTGTAGTCCCACGCAGTATTATCGAGTGTCTTTTTGGATAAGGTTGATGAGGAATGAAAAGTGGACTACTACAAGCGTGATGAAGATGTAGAATTTATATTCAAACCATTTTAAAAATCAATATATATTTAAATGAAATTATGTTATCCTGTTTGAAAGAAATGTAGGTTTCATGTTGTTGTAACGTACCAGTTTGTTGATTAGGTTTTTGTGCTGGTTTATAGGTATACTATTAATCATTTTGCTATGACCTTGAAAGTTGTTAAATATGTACCTCAACATGTGCTACAAAAATCCCTTAAATCTTAAATAAGAAATCTTCAACTTTTACCCCGGGTAAAAAAATCAAGTAATAATTATAGTTATGCGTGAATTTGAATTGAATTTATTTATTCACGGTAAAGCTCACATCAGCCTAAAAAGACTGCTTTTCAGCAAGTCTGTGTAAAGGTGTTAGCCCCTTTGAAAAAGTACCAGAAATGTTCCCATATCAAACTGAAAAGCTTATGATTTACACCTTCCCCATATTAAGCTATAATCCCTTTTTAGTTTGATAGGGGGACATTTCTGCTATTTGTTTTCATAGGTTAAAGATAAACTTTAGTACTGGTAATGCGATTGCATTGTGAAAGAAAAGGTGTGAAATGATCAGAAACAGTTGATCATGTAGCATGTAAGTATTGGTGAGCACTGCAAGGTTCTGGAGTCATCAAAATCATAATAAATTTGACCGAGTCTTGGTAAAGTAACATATAGCTATATATGGGACAACACACATGGTGTCGGGGATGGTACTACCTTGGTTTCCTTGTCTTTCTATGCTCATTACTCAGCCAGTATACATTTTCTTCCAAAATTGTTTGGCACATGTCATTTATTTGTAATCTTGAACATTCAGTGTAAGTTTCGTTTGATTCTGTGAGAATTAATTTTTTTTTGTTTTACCAGTACTGGAGTTTATCTTTAACTGTCTGGATAATCGTTCCATGGTAGTTATCCGGGTAAGATGTATGTGAAAAGAGACCTATTGGTTTCCAACCTCATAAGTATAAGTCTCATAAGTCTCAACACTCGGATCATCATGTGAAAAAATAATAGTTAACTTGAGTGTCTTAATACGAGAATATTGATATTTTCAAAATACGGGGGGGGGGGTGGAGGCTACCAACCATAACCCTCAATAAACCCAGCCGGCTTGCTAGCAATATATGTAACTCGGACAAAAATGTTTTGCAAAGGCGATTCACGTCTTACGCCAGGTTTTAGGCTATCCCTAAACACTTTTCAAGGATTTTCATTCCATCGATTTTAGATTGTCACTCCTTTTTTTTTTTTCTCTCTCTCTCTCTCTCTCTCTCTCCCTCTTTCCCTCTTATTAACTGACGTGGATATAATCTTACTAGAATGTAATCCTACATGTATGTGACGCTCAGGTATTGATGATGCAGAGAAATTGACGTCTTTCTATTATATTGTCAGGTGCAAAGCCTAAATCAATTCAAAAGGCATCTTGCCTATAACCACAAGGATAGATTCTTGGAACTTATTTCTTTTCTTTTACTGTTTCATATTTCCGTTTTAAAGTAAGGTTGCAGTATCGCCAGTTTACGTCCATAATTATGCCAGTGTGGTTTTTCAAAACTCCTCTTTATTTCTCCATCGACAATCCTTTGACACTATATGAAGAACTGAAGAAGAAGACAAAATGAGTGGGAAGTACGGTATGGAAAAAATTGTATAAAAATAGTTTTGATCAGGCAAAAAAAGCGAAATAAGAATAAAAGTTTAATGCATAGTTATGGCTTTGAAATAAGACGCATATAGATTTTATGGGATTTGTATTCGCGGTGTATGGGGGCGGATTCATTATGACGTAGTGAGTGAATTGGAAATCGGTTCGTGTTGTAAGTGGGTGGGATAATTCTTTCAATTACCATATTTTACTTCTTTCATTCACAAATCGATGACTGAGATACACAGGAAGTAGTTTGCAATTCATATAAGATAGTATTGCTTGTTTATGTAATACTTGATGTTACAGGTTAAACGAAAAGGGGGTGGCTATATAAGGCAAAACGTTCCATTTATTTACGTGAGATCTACGAAACAGGTTTTGTTTTTGTATTTGTATTTTCATTTATTGTGGCTTGCAATAGTTATTTAAAGAAATTCTTCTCAACTTAATGATTATAGTCACTATTGATGACTTCAATTTTCAAGAAACTATTCGAAATAAATCATAATAAGATAAAAGTTAGACTTCAAGAACAATAGGTTATTATGGTGCCATTTTCTCTGTCTGCCTCTCTCTCTCTCTCTCTCTCTCGCCCTTTATCTCTTTTTTTCTCTCTCTCGCTCTCTTTCTTTGTATCTATATATCTACATTCCTAATACTCTCTCTCTCTCTCTTTCAGTCACTGTCTCTCCTTCTTTTTATCACTTAATGTCACTCTTTCCATGTTCTCCCCTCCCTCTTTATATTCCAATGTCTTTATGTCACTACCCCCTCGTCCCCCTCCCTCTCTCTCTCTCTCAGACTCGCTCACACTCACACACATACGCACACACACTTCATATCAATGTTTCTACATGTGGTTTGATTTTATACCACATAGAGCATGCATTTGTGACATAGAGCGACGATTTTGTTGCCGACATTCGTGGGACGAGACACCCAACCCGGAGCATGTTATGACAACACTCTACACGAAGCAGAAAAGATCAGTTGCATAGGACATGTATGTTGTTCTACCTTGACCCAAAAGACATGAAATACAGAGGTATTCGATCATGAGACGAGAAATGCTAATCGAACTCCTTTCTCTTTATGCCGTTTGTATATCTTTTTTGCTCTTGCCCATAGTTTCCATTCTTTCTTCCGCCTGTCCATCTCTCTGTCATGTTGACAATGTATATGACATGATATGCATTGTAATGCTATTACTTATATTCCCTTTGCCTTTCAGAAAATGATTTTGTTTGTTCTTACCGGGACCCATTTTAAATCGAATGGATCAAGTGTGGGAAATATAGATGAATGCGTTCCAATAGACATAAGTGATGGGACAAGAACTCGAATCCCGAACCTTGTGCTCCATCCACTAGATCGATTCACATTTTAGACAAACTTGATTTTAAAAGAAGTTCAATGTATACATTCCAACTGTATACAGTTATATATACACCACTATGCATGATGAATAAAATATTAACATCATCATCATATTGCAGTTCCTGCGTACGCGGGTAATGCAGAGATACATGTATTTTTCGTCTAGGACAACAAAAAAATATCCGTCATTTAATAACTTTCAACACTTTCAACATTTACCAATAGGGTTCCAGTGTTTCTTTCATTAATACTAGTCAATATACAAAGAGAGAGAAACAATTTAAAACCCTTTCGAAATATAGGACCACTTGATTAATCAACGTACGATTAACCTTAAGGCACATGCAGGTTTTGAAATAAGTTGACGAACTTTCATATGAATCAAAATTATTCCAAAGCGAAAATCTAAATTCCCCAATGTTCTTCTTCTTCTTTTACATCTTTGTAAACACAGCGCGTCGTCGCAGGCGTGAAGAAGAACAAATATGGCGCCTCGTTGTGTTCGAGCACATGTCAGCTTCCATGGTCACGTGGTCCGGCCATACAGCCACTGAAGGCATGTGTATGCGAGGAGAGGAAGACGGCTGTGGGACCTGTCATGAGTGTGAAAATGCTGTTTACCATCAAGTATATGTCCCGAGTCCATTTTCGTGCATGTAATTACGTGTACATTGTGCATGAGTAGGACACTGTCTTTGTGGATCTGTCTCCCTTCTTATTATTCCGTGTTCTCTATCTCACTCTTTTAATACTCTTTTACTCTCCGTTTTTCTATGTATCCCACACACTCTTTCCTTCTGTGATAAACAGTTAAAAACTATATTTTCATACCCTTATAAATGTGATGGTTTTTGTGTTTTTCGTTCCTCAACAATGAAAGGTGCACTGGTTGAATTAGAGCCTTTGTTGAATACTATTTTATAGAAGCTTTGATTTGTCATATTCGCAAGAAACATTAATCGGGATAAATCAATTTTTCCACATACTTAAAGTTTACAAAACTTGGTATTATATAAATAATTTAATTGTTAACTGTATGTTTAGCTTTTCATTTTCCCTCTTTTAATTCCACCCCTACGTACACACGCGCGCACACATAACATGATAACTCATGATATAGCTCATCTTTCAATCTGTGTCGATCTTTGTATAATGAAAACAACCACTAGCCGCAAATCTACCTGTCACTACAAAGAATGCTGGACCAAATTGTCCTATTTTCAAAAATATTTTATGAAAGTCTTCCTTTAGCTCTGTATATTTATATTCCGTTTTTCTCCCTCCCCCCCCCCCCCCTCTCTCTCTCTATCTCCTTCTCTCTCTCTCTCTCTCTCTCTCTTCCTCATTCTCCCTTTCTCCCTTCTCTCTTTCCCCTTCTCTCTTTCTCAATGCCTCACTCACCCTCTCAGCGTCTCTCTCTTTTTTTCTTTTTCAGTCTCCTGCCCACTCACTTTCTTCCCTCCCCCTCCCTTTTCCCTGCTACCATCCAATTCCCCCTCACACACACACACATAAACAAATTATAATATATATCCACTCTTTCTTATTCTTTATCCCAGACATAGCCAGATGGCCCCAAATAAAGCACTCACATGGTATCGTATATATCACTTACACCACACCGTTACACACACGCACACACACCACATACACGCACACACAAGGAAGAGAGGCTTAATAATGATATGAAGCTTTCTACGGACTGGGTGGAATTATCTCCAAGCCTTAGAGAATAATGTGGAGTTATCATTTCAATTTCCTAAATTGAGGAAAGCGATAGTCCTCCAGCCCAACACCCCTTGCTCATTTCCAGGCGTCATGCCATCGAATACTGCGAGTAATTGACCCGAACGCAGCCCGGCCGCCCGAGGGGGGAAGGTACGCTGGAAATGTCAGAGGTCGCGTGCCGTGGGACCCGAGTTGGATGAGCCTCAGCGCAGCCAAGTTGACTAGATAACTCTCTCGCCTTCTCCTTCTATCTCTCATTTATACCTTCTGTCTCTGTTTCGCAACATGTTTGAAAATGGCTATCCCTTTCCTTTTCTCTTACGCCTTGTATTATCGTCTGTCTATATTTGGCTCTCTATGTTTTTTTTATTTTAAAGATGAAGTATTTTTTACCCCTTCCATGCCACCCCTACCCCTCCCCCATTCTCACCTAGTCGAGTTTTCAACAACCCCAAAAAAGAGAACAATACCAACACATATTAAAGGAGTTATGAAGATAGGTGCTTTTAATACTTGGGATGCTTTTCTCCCCTCTCACCATACTCAGTCAATTGGCACCAACTTTAACGGGAGAATTGCTTTGTGTATTAAATATTAAACGCAATGGCTTTGCAAAATTTTTAACCAAACCGGGTCTAGAGTATATAGCTCCATGCAGGCGCGGATCCAGGGGGGGGGGGGCGATCGGGCCTTGCCCCCCCCCCCCCCCCCGGAAAAAAAAAAAAAAAAGAGAAAAAAGGAAAAGAAGCGAAAGGGAAAGAGGAGAGAAAGGGAAATAAAGAAGAGGAAGAAGAAAAGAAAAGGGGGAAGAAGGAGATCGGGGGGCCGAAAGGGCTTTGCCTCCCAGGCTGTTGACCCCCCCCCCCCCCCCCATAAAACAAATAAGAGAGAAGGAAGGAAAGGGAAAGGAAAAGAGGAGATAGGGGGGGGGGTAGTGGAAATCAAATTCAAACGTGGTTTATTTCTAATTCCACAAATAATGACATCATTTCCGAGATTTTTCCTCACTTTTTAGTAAATTATACGTTTGTATGTGTTTGTTGGAAAATGACAAATTCCTAAATTTGCAGCCAGGCAAGAAATATGATTCTTGAGATTCCTACATGTCAGGGCCCGAGGTACGGGGGGGATCGGGAGCCTCGAGCTCTCCCCCCCCCCCCCCCCCCCACACCTACACTTTTTTTTGAAAAGTATATTAAAGAGAAATAAAATAGAATGAGAGCAAGAAAAAAAGAATAGTTAACTGCCAGTGTTAACAAATAATGAGGCATCAAAATATGCTCATCTGACCGTGATTAAATGCCTAAAACCCCTAAGCTTCCGTGGGCTCTGCCCCCTGAATCCCACCAAGGGCCCTACGGCGGGCCCTTAGATGCTCATCTGACGGTAATTTAGTGCCTAAAACCCCTGATTTTGGGGGGCTCTGCCCCCTGGACCCAACGCCAAATAGTTACCTGCCAGTGTCACGAAATAATAAGGTATACAAAAAAACATATGCTCATATGACCTTAATTAAACGCCTAAAACCTCTGAGCTTCCGGGGTCGGCTTCGCCGCCGCCCCAGACAAGGATTAATAATCGAGAACGGTACAGCGAATCGTCTTTTTTCTCTCATAATCTTATGAAACGTGAAGCTTCCGCGCTTTGCGCGGGAGGGGGAACCTAAATTCAGACAAGGATTCAGACGCGAGAACGGTAATACCAATCTCTTATGATTTAATAAAACGTAAAAGCTTCCGCGCTTTGCACGGGAGGGGGGGGGGGGAACTGAATTCAGAAGAGGATTAAGATTCGAGAACGGTACAACGAATCGCCTTCTTACTTGTATAGTTTAATGAAACGTCAAAGCTTCGCGCAGGATGGGGAGAGGGGGGATCCTGAATTCAGACGAGGATTAAGAGTTGAGAACTGTACAGCGAATCGTCTTCTTTCTCTAATGATTTAATGAAACGTAAAAGCTTCCGCGCTTCGCGCAGGAGGGGGGAGGAACTGAATTCAGAAGAGGATTAAGATTCGAGAACGGTACAACGAATCGCCTTCTTACTTTTATAGTTTAATGAAACGTCAAAGCTTCGCGCAGGATGGGGAGACGGGGGAACTGAATCTAGACAAGGATTAAGAGTCGAGAACGGTACAACGAATCGTTTTGTTTTTCTAATGATTTAATGAAGCGTAAAAGCTTCCGCGCTTCGCGCGGGAGGGGGGAGAATCTAAATTCAGACAAGGATTATTTTCGAAAACGGTACAACGAATCGTTTTGTTTTTCTAATGATTTAATGAAACATAAAAGCTTCCGCGCTTCGCGCGGGAGGGGGAGAGAATCTAAATTCAGATGAGGATTATTTTCGAAAACGGTACAACGAATCGTCTTTTTTTCTAATGATTTAAGGAAACTTAAAAGGGGGCAAACCTGAACTCAGACGAGAATTTAGAGTCGAGAACTCTACAACGAATCGTCTTCTTTCCCTAATAATTTAATAAATCCTAAAATTGTCCGCGCTTCGCGCGAGAGGGGAAAAACTAAATTCAGACGAGAATTATTTTCGAGATCTGTACAACGAATCGCTTTGTTTCTCCAATGATTTAATGAAACGCAAAAGCTTCCGCGCTTCGCGCGGGAGGGGGGGAGAATCTAAATTCAGCGAGGTTTATTTTCGAAAACGGTACAACGAATCGTCTTTTTTCTCTAATGATTTAAGGAAACTTAAAAGCTTCCGCGCTTCGCGCGGTAGGGGGGGGACCTGAATTAAGACGAGAATTTAGAGTCGAGAACTCTACAACGAATCGTCTTCTTTCTCTAATAATTTAATAAATCCTAAAATTATTCGCGCTTCGCGCGAAAGGGGAAAAACTAAATTCAGACGAGAATTATTTTCGAGAACTGTACAACGAATCGCTTTGTTTCTCTAATGATTTAATGAAACGTAAAAGCTTCCGCGCTTCGCGCGGGAGGGGGGGGGGAGAATCTAAATTCAGACGAGGATTATTTTCGAAAATGGTACAACGAATCGTCGTTTTTCTCTAATGATTTAAGGAAACTTAAAAGCTTCCGCGCTTCGCGCGGTAGGGGGGGGGAAACCTGAATTCAGACGAGAATTTAGAGTCGAGAACTCTACAACGAATCGTCTTCTTTCTCTAATAATTTAATAAATCCTAAGATTGTCCGCGCTTCGCGCGATAGGGGAAAAACTAAATTCAGACGAGATTTATTTTCGAGAACGGTTAAATGAAACGTCAAAGTTTCCGCATTTCGCGGAGGAGGGAGGGGGAAAATCGCCCCTTCCTGCACCGACCCCCCCCCCCCCCCGCACCATTACAGACCAATATTTGGCTCGCATAATTTCTAATTTTGCCCCCCCCCCCCCTAAGAAATCCTGGATCCGCGCCTGGCTCCATGATACCCCGTTAAAAACGGTATAGATTAATATTGCACTAGAAACAGTAAAACAATCTTGAAGCATTTGGTATATCTACTCCATGGTTAAAACAATCCGGTACAAAGAAATCATTTGTGACGCGTAAAAGAGGGCGGGACTCTGGAGTTGATCTAGTCGTTGGGGATAGCAATGGCCTTGTCAGGTGTATGAAACACGTAGGACCCAATGGACTGACGTAGAACCGTTCTAAAAGTGGGCCCGAGGTGGGGAAATGATAATCTTGTGTTGGAAAATATATTATTTTCGAGAAATTATATCCTTCTGACGTATCTTATGTTTTCCTCTTCTTTTTATACACAGAGGTCCACAGTTGGATGGTACGAAACGCTCATCGAATTTGTTTTCTTTTTAAACATAGCCTTATTCACTGTACAGTGCGAGAGAGTATTATTGAGTGTTCTTTCTTACAATGTCGCAGCCACCTTATCAATCTTTTGTCATTGTCTCATCTCTCTTCATCAAGCATCGTTAATTAACAACATAGTTTATGAGTCTAATGCTATTGATAACTAGAAGCTTTAATGTTCATTCCAGACAAAAATATCACCTGTGCATCACCCATTCATGTAAAATTAATAATCCCATGCTAAGCGTAAAAAATATGAAATTATGGTTATTCTTTTGAAATATCGATGTACTCAGAAAAAGGTACCTTGGTCATTTGTTTATCACATAAATGTTTTTCAAACACCTGTGCTTTCATTGATAAATTGTTAGGGAGGGGGAAACGGGTCCGAAAACATTCCTCACGTGAAGAGTTATCGCATCTTTTACAAGTCATGATGAATTACTACAAATTATAGATCTGGGCCCTGTTTCATAAAACTTGATATCAATAGCAAGTTACAAGCTACTGTTATAAGCTACTGAAATCATGGCATCTGATTGGCTGAGAGCAAATTTGATATCAATAGCAAGTTACAAGCTACTGTTATAAGCTACTGAAATCATGGCATCTGATTGGCTGAGAGCAAATTTGATATCAATAGCAAGTTACAAGCTACTGTTATAAGCTACTGAAATCATGGCATCTGATTGGCTGAGAGCAAATTTGATATCAATAGCAAGTTACAAGCTACTGTTATAAGCTACTGAAATCATGGCATCTGATTGGCTGAGAGCAAACTTGATATCAATAACAAGTTACAAGCTACTGTTATAAGCTACTGAAATCATGGCATCTGATTGGCTGAGAGCAAATTTGTCATAGAAGTTAAGCATTTGTCATAGATAAAAAAAATTATGAAACGGGCCCCTGAACAATCGGGGGAAAACACGAAGTGGATGTGTTTCTACCGAGGGAAGAAGGATAGGGATAGAATTTGCATTAACAAAAAAATGTCTTTGTGTGCATGAGTTCCATATTTCGCGCGTTAAAGCGTGCTCATGTCTTTGGCCAATCTCAAAGACATTTTACCAGATTTCTCTGATTTTAGATTATGAAAGAATAGCAAGTTATTTTCATTCTATTTTTGTTTGAATAGCCGAATGCAATATCAAAGAAACAAAGTGATTTACAAAAAGGTATTCTTCGGGCAAAACCTCTTGTATAAAATGCAAAGCGCTGCACCTAAGCTCAATGAAATTACTCTCACCTTTTTACACGACAGTTTATTGGAAACGATGGGAGAACAAAATATATGGTATATACAATTAGGTAAGAGTTAAGCAATAGAATGATACACATTTATCAACACGTGAATATTCAAATTTTCTTTTCTTCTGTCTTAAAGATTGTATCTTTAGTTAGTCAGTCTGTGGTATTAGCTCAAAGGGGTCCAAGCACCACACCTATTGAACATAAACAAGTTGAATTTAAATTTCATTTTACAAATTCTAACGTTTACTGAATATTGACCAACTGAAACTCGAAGTTTGTGGTATCATGCATCAGGTTTATTTCATTTCAGTACAAATAATATACCTTGATGAATTTCTTCACACGCACATTTGGAACAGTCCGGATGTACCCAGAATTTATGATTTTACCTTAGCCTAGAAATTATCTGATGTGAATTCTTACAAAAAATTATATTATAAAATCATGCTGAAGTTCCTTCTCAAATCTTTATGGATCTAGAGTCGGCTGACTAAGTCAAATCTGGGCAATTAGCCTGCACGTTTTTAAAAGTGCTAGTAACCGTCCCTTAGTCTGTTATAATGTCTCTCTTAGCCAATTGCAAGTATTCACATAGGATCTTCATGATTACTTTATACTCCTAGGCTTGCTATCCATTTTACTGTTGGAATGCATGAAAACACCGCTGGTTGTAGATCGTCTTTTTGATTTGCTCAAAACGCCTGCAGTTTAAATTGTCAAGGTTAACAAAACCAATATAATGCTCGCCCCTAGCCATGGTTAACCTTGTCATTTTAAGTAAAAACTCGCTATGCTTATATTCCACACAATCGTAAATGAATAATTGAAAAATGGAAATAAACATGTTGTTTTGAAGAGCTTTTCTGAGTGCCTGAAACCCGATATGAAAAAAGGTTGACGGGGAAGCTCTCAGAGAGCAGATGCTAACACTGAGGGCGCGCTGTAAAATAATGCAGTAATTTTCGCAAACTCAAGTGATCAATCAGTACTTGATCAATGTGTTATTCAATCAGTAAGGTAGCTTATCAATCGAATGATCAGTTAATTAATCAATCGAACAAGAAGATCACTCATATAACCCGTCTACCCGTTTCATTATTTGCGTAAAAGAAAACGAATATTTTTCTAAAAATAAGACTGTCTCGATAAAGTGATAAATATTTACGCCCTAAAATAGATTGTGCATCTGCTTTGACGCCTCAGATCTAATTATGGCTTTACGGTGTCGGCCAGAAAAACCAGGAATTCTAATCGAATGTATGTTATTTGACTTACTTTAATCTCTTTTATTTATTCATTCATTTTGGCCCCTACTTATTCTCTCAGTCATTCAGGTATTTATTCCCTCCATTTTCGACCATGTTGTTACCCCAGTGATCTCTGTTTGCGCAGCCATTGATCGTTATTCCTCCCCAGTTTGCAAAACGGACACACGAAAATGGAAGAGGCGGTGGGCTCGACTGTCACTTTTTGAAACCCGCCCGTCCCCAGAGTATGGGCAAGTGTCACACCGCGCCGCCCGGTGGTTGCACACCGAGTGTCATACAATTATATGCGTTTGACAAGGGGTTATTCTGGGGTTATTCAGCATGGGACTAAGGGAATAAGAACGAAAAAAGGGTGGGAAGAGGGAAGGAGATGGGTTGTGAAGAAAAACATGTATTGTTTTATTGCGTTTTCATTTGATATTACTTATTAAAGGTTATGGCCTTACGTCGTCCTCTGTTTAATAGGATTTGTTATCATGACAATATAAGTAAAGGGGGCCAATTATCCCCTCCCCCACCCCCATCCTCTGTCTCTCCCCATATCTCTCTCTTAAATATCCAACCTGGCATGTTTTCTTAACTCTGGTCCGCATACTTATATTAAAGCAAAATAAAATGTGACCCTTAAATGTGCTGTTGAACCTCATTTCGGTAACGTTTGTTTCTGAGATATTTTCGGAATTTTGCCCCCGCCCCCTCCTCCTTTACGAAATCTTGGACCCCTTCACCTCCCCCCCCCCCCCCCACAATCTCTGACATAATATGCATTCGAAAATATGTTTGTTATTGTTTTATTCCTTCATATTCTCACCCCCCCCCCCCTTCCTTCCCCCTCGTTCTCCCACTCATCCCCATCCTCTTCTCTCTCTCTCTCTCTCTCTCTCTCTCTCTCTCTCTCTCTCTCTCTCTCCCCACAAATATCCCAGCATCAATGTTATGGCTCAGAACATTTCATAATACATAAAGAGTTATGTTGCAAACCATGGGTGACAACAAAGAAAAAATATCTCAGTGAATTTTCTTTTCAGTTTTTCCCGACTTCTTTTCTTTCTCATCGTCATTTCTTCTTCCTGGTCATCTTTTTCTTCATCATCGTCATTATCATCATCATCGTCATCTTCTTCTTTTGCTTCACCATCTTCCTCTAATTATTATCATTACTGTTCTCCCCCTCCACATCCTCCTCCTCCTCCTTACTCTCTTTCTTTTATCAATCCCCTCCTCTTCCATCATCTCCTTTGTTTGCCATATTTATGAAAACAGAAAATATCAATATTGAGTTTATCAATGTTTGTATGGAAAAGAATTAAATCAGACTATTTTTGTATTAACCAGTGGTGTGTGTATCATGTAAGTTTATTTTCATTTCCCGAATTCTTCAGTCCTTAGATATATAAAAACAAACTTTGGACTAAAATGTAAGCTGATGTCATATCACAAACTACATAATCTCTTGACGTCATTGACGGTGTCTTCAAAAAAGTGCAGCAACTCTCGAAAAGAAAAAGAAAAAATGATTGATTTCAATTGTTTATCCTCACCAATCAAGGCACGTAATACACCAAAATAATTTATCAAACTCGTCTTGTTTTCATTCCAATGTGACTCTCACATGTCTCCTCGTGTGCACTTCTCCTGGCTGGGCAAAGTGGAGGGGGTAAAAAAAGAGGATGAAGGATTTTAAGATGACAAAAGAAAGGGGACAGCAGTCTCCTGGTGGATTTTCGATTGGAGAAGAAAGGATGAGTTTGGTCTGGGATGAGAGGACCAGAATCCATCACCAGCGTGGTAATTTGCATGTTCCTCTAATGAATTACTCGCCGGGAGAGCCGCGATGATACATCATTGTTAATCCTTGGGTAAACTTACCCCTCTCTCTCTCTCTCTATCACTTACTCCTTGCCCCACGCCGACAGCTCGTCCACCACTGGTTAATCGAAAGGTGCAAATGCTGCACAAGCGACGAACAATGTAAGCACCCCATCCTTTACCCCCCCCCCCCTCCCCCCTTGTCCCACCTCTTATGAAATGAAGGGAAATAGTCCTCGGGCTCTGGGTGAAAATGGTCTTCTCTTTCTCTCTCTCTCTCTCTCTCTGCCTCTCTCTCCTCTCTTCTGTTTTTCACTTCAAATCGATATACTTTTCAATAATATTTATGCATACCATATTTTTATACAACCCTCTTCGATCCAACACTGACTTTCTTACCTTTATAGTTCTCCCCCCCCCCCCCTCTCTCTCTCTCTCTCTCTCTCTCTCTCTCTCTCTCTTTCTCTCTCTCTCCCTCCCCCCCTTCTCTCGCTGTGTTGTCTACCTTTATCTGATTATACCCCTCCGGATACTCAGATATGTGTTCAATTGAACGGACAGATGAGATCAAATGATTGTGAACGTGGGTTCTTGGGCAAACTTCTAAGAATAAGAGTTAATGAACTCTCTTTTTTTTTTAATGTGTTTTTTTCATCTTAAATTTTAGTTTAGTGGAAATGGCAAAGTCATAACAAGATGAAATTAGGATGAGGTTGAGACATAAAGAATATTTTTAATAAACAATTGTGTTAACAATTTATACGAAAAAGAGTCTTTAGATGATAATGTATTTCGCCCCTTTGTATGAGATACATACAACTACCTAGAAACGAAAAATATGTATACGCCTTCGAATCCGGTTGTAAATTTGAAAGTATCAATTCGCCATTTTTCTCTTTTCTTATTCCTTTCATATTTTTGTGAGAAATCAATTTGGCAGTACAAGAACTCATCAGAACCCGTGTGATGTGTGGAAAACATCCCGATGCATTACCAATGTTCGTCAGATGATATTGTAAAACTTACAGAGAACAAAAACCTCGAGAGTGCTGCAAAACGCAGGAAAAAAAATCGGGGAAGGAAGGAGAGATGGAATTGTAAAGAGGAATAGAAAAAGAGACGATGTGGGATATAGTGGGAAGTGAAGAAAGAAGAAGTGTGTCGACTGCCTCGATTGCTCCTACACCAAAACAAGAGGCGCCGAACAGTCGGCCATCGAGAAATCAACGCATAAAATTGAAACGAAGTAAGAGCAGGAGCAGAGAAAGGGGTCCCGGCCATTTTACAGGACCGTTACCACTGTCTGTAAAGTTTTGTTTGCTTGTTTCTCGCTGGCTTTTGAAAACTCTGAGTATAGTCTGAAGAGAGCAAAACTGTTTTTGTAGGCTGCCCATTTACTATTCTTCTTCTTCGTCTTCTGATGAAGTAGAGGCCATGATGTTATCCGTGTATCTTCGTACTTACTATTTAATTTGACTGCTGAATCTAATCCCATTTGTGAATAAGATGTGTTAATCTTCTTTTCTACTTTGAATTGTATCTTGTATCTATATATTGTAAAAAAATTGTAATTGTTTATAGCAAATTGACAGTTTTTGTGCCATGTCGAAAAATAGCGACATAATATTAAAATCATAGTTGCTGGGTTTTTATTTGTAAACATTTAATTATGTAATAATTTATTATAACCCCCTACTCTGTTCACCGATCCTTTCAAATTTTCCCAAAGCTTATAAAACTTTCATGCAAAGTACTTCGTAGCCAATTAATTCAACAATTATTTTATAATTGATTCTAACATTACACTTTCTTTGTATCCTCATTTAATTAGACTTTCGTAGGTCTATGGTTGCAAAATGTGGACTTTTTTCTGTGCGCACGTGCAAATTATGTGACCAGGGGGGTGTTTTACAAAGATCCTAAGTCGAACTTAACTCTAAGTTGGACTCCAAAATTATGAAGAGCCATTTGAAGCCTTAAAATAAAATATATCCAAAAGCAAAAATTCAAGTACTTTAGACTTTTATTAATTCCACATCAAGAGTATTAAATCTCCGTGATAACAAAAAAAATGAATGATTTGATTCAACATTTTATGCCTTTGAAAAAAACTTGTAAAACATTATTTTCATATAATGCTAACGGCTTTCCATAATTTTTAAGTCACACTTAGGATTTTTGTGAAACATCCCCAAAAATCCTTCCATTGACATAATGTACAGGATGAACGTCACCGTGTCAACATCGTGTTCATGTGGACAGACCCTCTACGGGCGCTGACAGGCACTTTTCACCATTTTTACTGCTGCAGCCTAAAGCGCAAGATGAGATGGGGGTTAAACGTATCGTTCCATCGGCACTTAGTGGGCTGGGGGAACTCTGGGGGTATATAGGCAGGACTGGCTCGAGATGCGCGGGATAGGAAATGGATGCACGAGCATCTCTAAGTAATGGTTGGGGCTCTGTTGTAGGAGAAAGATTTTCTTTCAATAGACAATAGCCTATGAGATTTCATGGAAAGCTCATTGTAGAGGTAAAGAGACCTTATTGCTTTCAGAATATTGAAGACAACCCGTTTTTTTAGGAAGACCAGCTAGCTAAAGAAAAACAAATGATACACTATTTTTATAACTCTGAAATTGGCAGCATTTCTGATTTGTTTTTGTTTGTTTGATAGATATTTGTCAATAAACACTTGTTTTTCGTCATTGTTATTTTTTAGTCTGTCCTGTAATAATCTAGCTCCAAATATTATTTGTGTCTTATTTACCCTGTCGTCATCTTTTCTTATTCCCTGCTTCTTCTATTTTCTGAATTCATCTCTCCGAATGTAGTCACTCAATAATACTTACCTTTAAATCAGTATTATGACGTCATTACTTTGCTTAACCTAATTACCAAACCCCATAAATATGAAGGAAACTGACCAATTCGATACCATATCCAATAACTATTTGAACGACCGATGAACGAAGACTCTTGAGGAAAAATTGGTTCCTATATGTTATCCACTGAGTCCACATCTCCCCTAGATCGCTGCATGCGAACAGATAACAATATAGGCAACAAACAGTTTGTCGCCCTCTAGCGTTTGCATAACGTAGGAATCACATCGAAATAATTGTTTGGACAACTTAACTGCCTGCCGGACTATGATTAATTTATGTCCTTTTTTCTTTCTTTCGGTTTGTGTGTTTGTATGTATGTATGGGTGTTTTTTTTTTGTATGTTTGAAACTTTGTTTGGTGGTGTGTTGGTTATTTGTCTGTGTGTTTATTTGAGATTTGCTTTGTGCTTTAAATATTATTAGGGTTTCATTGATTGGAATCCAATCAAATTATTTGAATGAAGAAGATATGGCCTACGTGATTTGATCAATTATTAATGATGATCATCTCCCCCACCCCCTCCTCCTTCTTGTGTTATTTTGTTATTTTCCACGTCATCGATTTTTATTTATTTTTTTTTTTTTTTTGGACTCACTGGTTTGTGTTTCCAATTTATAATGCAATCATTTTGCTGGTTCTTCCCCACTTTCCTAAAATAAAATAGTCATTATCTTCAATTCCACATAAATGAATGGAAAGGGAGAAAAGATCCCTGGAAAATGGAGAATGTTGTGATCGACTGTTTAACAAGAATCAGCCTTACCGCAAAAATTAATGTCCTAAGTATGCAATGACTGAAAATGTATTGTTTCATTATGTTACTTTGTTTTTCAAGGCAAACCAATTAAATACATTTCATATTAATGATTTGTGAATACGTGATGGCTTTACAAGATGAAATGTCAATGAATTTACGGCGTGTTAAAATGAAAACAAAAACCTTGAAACCTAATTATGTTAGTTGCATGTGACGTCTAGTACGGTCTATACATTGTAAGGTCAAACTGGCGTAGGCGACCCCCCCCCCCCTCCCCCCCCCCCCCCCAACCGAAAAAAGTGTAATGAATGAATAAACTAAATTCCGAAATTAAAATGATATTGATTTTAGTAATAACGAACCCCCCGCCCCCCCCCCTCCCTTTCATTATTAACCCTACTGTGACCTTACCGACCCCATTTATTTTTTACACTGGTGTTCAAATTGGACCAGAGCGAGAGACAAAATAAGAAAGAAAAGCGAATGACAGCTACGAAGACAAAGCTCGTGGCCACTCCCTTAATATGGTGATCAAATAACGCTACACAACTCGGCCTGACAAGAGCACACCCCACTTAATATCGATTTATTTCAGTCTAACACGGAATACCTGCAAACTCGCGTAGCGTCGCAATGCCATCACCGGCCATCACACTCACGCACACACTCTCAGCTGTAAATAAAGCGCGCGTCGCGTTGATTTTTGTTTAGCATTAATGCTCGCGCACGTCATGAAGCCGCGTACGTAAACACTGCTTGGGAACCAGTTGGGAGGGGTTCTTGCGGCCAGCGGTATTGTACCACCCCGACACAAGCGGAGATAAAAACGGAAGCAAAGGACAAAGCCAAGAGGAAATTAATTTCCATTTCCGAAGGGAAAGGTGACTCATCCGACCATCCCCCAATCTTTAGCCGTCGCCTTCCTCTCCTTTACAAGAGAGAGACAGAAAGAGAGGGGGAGATAAAAGAAGAAAAAGGCACAGGGCGGCTAAAAGTATGAAGACATTTTGGCGGGACGAGGCATAATTCTCGCCCTCGATGTTCTAATAAAGAAAACAATACGTGTGCCGTCTGTTTAGGCATGTTGGAGGAAATGGGATTTCTGTACATTGTGCATCAAATAATGAGGTCCAGAATTTATTTCCGTATCGATCTGGCGCTTTTTTCGTATGGTAATCATATTTTCATATGCTTTTTTGTCAAGCTTTATATTGATGACCTTGCACAATAATTATTGACTTTTTTGTAAGTGAAATAATAAATGTATTTTTTTGTATACTGGTCTTCGGAAGCTAGCATCCCCTTCATACAATATTATGTCATCATTCTTATCTTTTAAAAGGTGGGTTTCTCTAAGGTTAGTCGTTAACGGAAATGTACGGGGTGTAGGGTTGATTTTTTTTGTTAATAATGATATTAAATAAAATTTAAAACAAGAAAATAGTATGAAATGTACCTTTGAGAAATCCTTAGAATAAGCTTGGAATAGTAAGAATATCATAGTACTGCAATAAAGTTATTTCCTTTTCTCTTTTCTGATTATTTCATATGAAATAAGCGTTATTTCCAGGGTTTTATGATCTCTTCCTGTAGTTCAGGGTTTTTAAGTAATTGGAACGTTTTCCTAACTGATTGTTGCAGAAAGGTGTTTTTCAATAATGGATTATATTTTGCCTTTAATTCAACCTAAAGCAACTGATGTGCCGTGCCGGCCTTTAAAGCTTAGCCTACTGTTTCCCATCAAAGCTGACAAAATCATCGCTCTGAAAGTTGAAATTGTACGAATCCTGATGCATTCGGGAGTTTTAAAAACCAACCCAAAACGAATGCAGCGCCACTTTGCAGGGTATGCAGTAGGCGTGTACAAGAACCACGTGGCCTTGCAATGGTGCGCTTGAGTGGGACCTACGTACATCAGCGCGTTATCTTCTGCCGTTTTGTTTCCCACGGGAAGCATCTCCCACACAAAGGACACTACACTGCCCATGCACCGCCATTTTGTATTGTTATTACTCGAGTCCCACTCTCAGTTTGTTTACGTGTTTTACCCGCTAAATTGCCCCCTCCGATCGTGGAGAATCAATTTGGAGCGTGCACCGAGCTCGAATTTTGCCCTAGCCTCCCGGCTCAGACCCTAACAATCTGGGAAAAGATTTGCTCCATAAACATTGCGTTTAGAGCTCTTTCTCCCCCGACTCAAAGTGCTCATTAGCCGAAATTGTTATCCTTCTTCAAAACGCTTTTCTACTTATCATGATGCTTTCTCATTCGTAATGGACTTGGTCTCGATGCCTTCTTCATTGTCCCTTGCTATTTTTTTGGTGTGAGATAGAGGCGAGCATTAGTTGAGCTAATAACATTCGTCTCCATGGATATTTATACATTTCTCTCTCTATCTGCTCTAAATTTTCATTAGTGTTCTTGTCTGTTAACATTGTGCAAATAGATTTAAATATCATTAATTTGTTTTGCTGTATTATACAGCCCATTCTGTGGATGGAGTGAAACTATATTATTTGATGGATTTAGTGGAATTATCAGACTGACAATGTGTTCTATCAGAAACTGAGCATACATCGAGCAAATGCAATGGCTTTATTTAAAATGGGTATGTGTCAATAACTCCTCCCCCCCCCCCGCCCCCTCATAACAGACGAAAACACATTCAAACGGCGGGACATTTTTCGTACGCATTGGTACAGTACTCGAAATCGTGTTCTGTACAATATAATTATTGCCTTGGTTTTATAACCTAGGGGATATAAGTCATAAGTCATAGTAGTCATAAAGTTCTTCATGGGTGTTCTATTGTTAGCATTACCCCCATCATTGCGAGGTACCTTTTTAAGCTACCTAGGTCGAGAAGGACAAACGAGGTGAACAAAACTTGGCTAAGGGTGTAGCACCAGCAAAGATCAAACTCTGGACCTCGCGTATGAGAATCAAGAGTCTTCCCCAATATACCACAGTACCCCATCGAATGAAATTATTACATAGTTAAACGTGTTCCTATTCCACACAACGAGGAAGAGGGTGATTATTAAATAAGAATTGAAATATACAAAAGGAGAACAAAATATCTGTAAATAAATCTTTGTAATATAGATCCACGGTAGATATGAACTAAGCAAGACGTGTTTCATTTAAACAAAAATATATAACATTAAATGTGATGAATATTGTAATCTATGCGTGGATTCGCCAAATTCATCTTAAGCCCGTCTGTACTAGTTTGGCCAGGGGATTAGACCTCCCTGCAAGGTCACTGACAGGTGGTTATCTCATCAAATGAGCTCTCAATTAACATAAGAAAAAGGGGATCATGCAGTGGGGCTTTAAAGCTAATCTTGGGCTCTGGTTTGGGCATGTCGAGAGAACATGCTATAATTCATTCTGGGTTGTTTCTGCTGCAGTAGACTGGTATCGTTTGAACCAGTAAAATAAAAACAACCTCCAAAAATCTTGCTGGAAGTTATCTTATTAGTTAATTGTGTTGCTACAAATAAGTACTATTACGTCATTTATGTTAGGCACTCCATGTACCTCATTTACCTATTTTGTATAGCATGAGTTGCAATTTAGTTTGAAAATTACTATATTAGGTTTAATATATCTAAATCTTCTGATGTGTTATGGTACATTATATTATTTACTTTATGCATTATGTTTCATGTTATTACCAGAAAAAAGAGGTTTTCTGCTGTATATAATATTCCTTCTGTTTTGCTATATATATATATATACTGCATTGTAAATTGATTTATATATGTTTACAAACAGAATATTGATTAGTAACATTGCATTGTAAATTGATGTATGTGTTTATAAACAGGTTATTGATGTACATCTATGAAGTTTAATAAATATATTACAATACAATACAAATAGAGATAAAGAACATTAATTAAACATTAAAAAACATGTGATATTAATGAACCCATCTTTAAATGCGAACAAAATTACGTGTTACAAGTTACAGCCAGGTCACTTTTTTTTCTTCAAAACAATGAACATCACAAAAGAACAAAAGTAGTATTAGAGCCATATAGTATAGAACTCTAACATGATAAAATAACAGTCATATATTTGTTCACCCGTTTTCAAAAAGAGGTCTGATATAGTCAGTGCGGCTACGATTACAATCGGCTCCAGTATTTGATTGGCAGTTTATAAGATGATAATGCAAATTTAAAATAGGGAGACAAACAGAAATAAAAAACAAACAGAAAAAACGAAAAATCATAAGGGTAAGGATATTTCAAGGCATCGTTTAACAACGTTAAATCAAAGATACATAGACCTTCGTGGTATCAGTGTCTGTGATATTATGGTGTAATATTGAAGCCCTAACAAAATTTCACTTCAAAATGATCATGAAGTTTTACCATACTCGTTTTCCTCAAAAAACTGTAGTGTAAGGAAAACGGTTAGGACAACGAAAAATGAAATTTCGACTTCCAATCATAAATATCTTGAAAATCAGACAGGCGATCGGCTTGTAAAGGTCATGGGATTCCTGACTGACCTAAAGGTTTATAATTATGATTGCAGCATGAGTTAAACCCAAGATTTTGTTTCAGAATCTGAGGCAATGTTACCGATTCACTATAGCGAAGACTAGCCGCGGTACGTTACGGGACGCGGACGGGTGGCGCTTAGATTGAAATCAAAATTGACGGAGCGCTTCCAAATGTCAATTTATGCGGCCTCCGCTGTCCCGTCTAAGGAAGATATAGAATTACGAGGCAGCCGGCTTTATTAGAGCCACGTCAGTTATAGCATGCTTCTTGTTTAAAGCGATGTCTTTAAGCCACAAACAAGTGGCGGGATTTGGGAAGGATTCGCCTGTTTTTCGATGGTAACCTTGGAGACAATGTCCGTCGAAGGGCAGATATTTTCCACTCAAATGTGAAGGTCAAGTTTAGATTCATTTCAATAATTCATTATAAAAAGTGACTCGGTAACATTGCCTCAGATTCAGAATTTTTTTTTTAGCTCATGCTGCGATCGTAATTATAAACCTTTAGGACAGTCAGGAATCCCATGACTATTACACGCCGATCGCCTGTCTGATTATTAGGATATTTATGATTGGAAATCGAAATTTCACTTTTTCGTTTTCCTAACGGTTTTTATAACACTACAGTCTATTAGGAAAAATGAGTATGGTAAAACCGGTCACTCAAAGATTTTTACTTTTTTGAGGCACTTTAGGATCATTTTGAAGCCCAATTTTATTTGGGCTTCATTATTACACCATATCACAGACACTGATAAAACGTAGGGCCATGCATCTTAAATTTAACATTGTTAAACAATGCCTTTAATATAAAGGTCACCTGCCTATAGTGGCCCTCTATTTTGTCTTCCTTGGGTGACCTCAATAGACAGTTCTGTACACATATTTTATATAGGATGATTCTACAATCTAACCTGTTTATAAAGGCCGGTTTTGGATATACGAAAGGGAATCCTTGAAGACTTTATAACCAGGTGGCCGTTATGTACAGATAGCTTTGGTACTGGTTTTAAAGATAATGTTTTTCAAGGAAAATACGAAAAGGCGATTTCATAAACAGGTGGTCATTTACATAATTATAGAGGTGGTCGTTGAAACAGCTTCATTTTGCTCGGGATTTTTTTTGTTTGTTAATGATCACAGTTATTTCTTTGTTTATAATCATTCTGGGTTTGATTCAAAATCGGCTTTAGCAATTTTATATAATATTAATTACGGTCTAAATTTAGTACATTGCAAACAGTTTCTATGAGGCCAATGAAAATAAATATTTATAAGGTCTTTTTGCCAAAGGAAATAGTCTTAAGGCATTAGGGATAACTATTCAAGAAGTGTCAATATAACGATGATGACAGACGATAATTTTGATAATAGCCATAATTATAAAGATGATGATGACAATAACAGTAGTTATTAATTTAAAAAATAGGCCAGATAATAATTAAGATAGAATTTCGATATATACAAAAAAACACTAATTATCGTCCTGTGGTGTGATGTTGTTGTTGATGCGTTTCTCTGATTACGATATTGTTATCCCTTTTAACTTGCATCTCTGATTATAAAGACGTCGTACTAAAAATCAGTTTATTTTCCTACCATAATTAATACTTTCATAATGGTTCTCTTAGCATGCTTAAATGAGGCACATGATGAGTTTATCCAATCAATAAAATCAGGTTTACTGGGTGAAAACATCCGTTTCTCGTTATGGTTGATCATTTCTCAGAAATATTATGGGATAGAAATCTCTCTTTAAGATTAATCGCTATATTCCTTTTCTTCAGACGGCAACCGCGTTTAAAGCCAATACAAAATATCACCAGTTCTACACACTGACGAACCGGTTTACTCTATATGTTTGCACGATAAAGGTCCCTTTTCAACCACACTAAAATGTGCTATTTGATTTATGTATTTACTTGATGAACTATAAGGTAGTGATTGTGGAAGTTGCTGCCACATGCAATTGTTTTAAAATATAACATGTGGTGAATTTAGTTTAAGATTTCCTAGACTCACAAGTTCTTTTTTTCTATCTATTTTTCTTGTTTGTATTGACTGACATTGATAAACAATATTCTGTCTATAAAACATAATAATATAACATTGAAAAATGAGGTAAATTTCTGACAAATAACAAAGTCCTTGATCATTCTTACCACCTGTAGTATTTGTCCTTAATGACCACACTAGGTGGTTCGCGTTGCTACATCCGGCGGCGCCTACGGTGTCTCCACGAGTAAAAAGAAATAAGGTAATAGCAAAACAGTTTTTAATAAATGGTGAAAACGGCATATACATGTAGAAAAAAATCGACACAAAATATTTTCATTTTAATGTTAAGTTATCGCTCTCCCTGCCTTTCACTAAACGCAAGAGATTGGCTTTGATCATGAGATTGGATGTTTAACAAGACAGTCTTTCTAATTATTGTTATACACGAAAATATACGCAGATAGTGAGAACATGCTCGGTGAAAACAGCATATCGGAAATCGACAAAAATTATTATAATTTTAATGGTAAATGATTGCTATCCCTGATCGCCTTTCACTAAACACAAGAGATCGGCTTTGATCGTGAGATGGGATGTTTTACAAGTCTTTCTAATTGTATACACGAGAATAAACGCAGACAATGAGAACATGCTCCGATAGTGCAGTGCCCCTTTTCTATAGAAGGGATGTCTTCTTATGTACCTCAGTCAAACCTGCCAATGTGTGCTTACAATGCGTCTAGCTTCAATCGTCTGGGTTTCATTAAACCGGTAAGGCGAGGACTGAAGTTAGCGGCTATCCAATCGATGCGCTCCCTCCCTCTTTCTTACCCACCCTCATCGGCACAGTCTGGATAGTGAGATGGAGAAACGGAGAGTCCTAGCTTTAAAGGGATCCGGTAACTTTGTCTCAGATTTTGAAACAAAATTCTGGATTTAGCTCATGCTGCAATGATAAATATAAACCTTTAGGTCAGTCAGGAACCCCATGACTTTTGCAAGCCGATCGCCTGTCCGATTATCAAGATATTTATAATTGGAATTACAAGTTTGCCAAACGGTTTACATAACACTACAGTCTACTGGGGAAAACGAGTATGGTAAAACCGGTCACTCAAAGATTTTTACTTTTTTGAAGCACTTCTTGATCATTTTGAAGCGCAATTTGTTTAGGAATTCGATATTACACCATATCACAGACACTGATAACACGTAGGGTCGTGTATCTCAGATTTAACATTGTTAAACGATTCCTTTAAGATAGGTTGATGAGGAAAGAGAGGGTGGGGAGGAGACAATCGAGAATTCGATGGCTTGCTGAAGATTCTCTCTTCGCTGGTCTAATGCCGGCAAACATGGCTCGGACAATTGCACGGATTTGTCGTAAAGACGGGGTGAAATTGCATCTTTTCAAGGAGTATTTGCTCGATGTACACTCCTAGGTCCGTTCCCACTGCATGTGAAAATGTGTTGGTGTGTTTGCCTCTACTGCCAGCGAAGTAAGCTTTTGGTTCTTGAACATGCTGTCAAAATATTGTTGTTTTTATTTTTTCTTCTTCTACAAAAATATCCAACAGGGTGGTATTTATGTTTCGATCAAACTTATGGGCAATATTATGCCAACATTTGCGTATCAGGACAATATTACCCCTTGGTCAATCACCTCCCGAAAAATTACATCCCGGAAAACTTATTCCCAAGAACAATTACCCTCCGGAAAACTACCCCAAGGACAAAATCCCCCCGAGGACAATTACCCCCCGAAAAATTACCCTCTGGGACAATTACCCCATACCTCTGAAATTAGCCCCTCGGAAAAGTACCCCCCCCCCCCCCTCCCCTACAGGACAACAAAGGGTAACCACCCCCAAGTACAATTACCCCCTCCCCCCTCCCTCACCGGAAAATTACCCCCTGTATATTAAAGGGGAAGTCCACCTTGATAATAAGTCGGGTTTTTTGTAATCGGTGGGTAATCATCCTCGGGGGGGGGGGGGGGGGTTGATTGTCCATTGGGGTAATTTTCAGGGGGGGGGGTAATTTTGTTGTCCTCATGTAGGGGTGTGATTTCCCACGGGGTTAATTTTCAGGGTGGGGTGATTATTCACGGGTGTAATTTTCCGGGGGGTAATTGTCCTGGGGGTGATTGACTAGTGGGTTATTGTCCTAGAACCCCGAGTTGGGACGATTTTTTGGCCGATAACGATCACCTTTTGCTGAAACACTTGCAACAAATTAACAAATATATATTCAAGGTAATATTTGGGCCTGTAACTGCCTAACAAGTTGGTCGTACACCTGATTGACAATTTCACTTCAACATTTTCGGAAAACATGTGACCTGGCGACAGTTGTTACCGAAAAAATCCATACATAACCGAATACCTAACGCTAACCCACCACAAAACCGAATCCTTTAAACCCAAATGCTATCTTGAGCATAATCTTAGATCTTTGACAAAACATTCATAGATCTTTGACAAAATGTTCATAGATCTCTGAGAAAATTGTCAAATTTGTCGCCATAGTGACACATCATCACATTAAACTGTAAACAAAAAACAGTCAGACAAGCTTTATTTCAGTACTATCCTTCTATCCTCGTAATCAGCTATTGACATTGACATTTCTTTAAAGAGAATTGTTTTATTATTCTTTGATTGTTGTATTCCCTGTCATTACTAGAACTTTTACCTTTCATCTACGTTTTCCAAATGGGAAGGTTGTTTCGGTTAACGTTGTAATGTACCTCGTATCATGGCTGAATAGAGAGATGAGAAAGATAGTGACCTTTTGGGAGAGGAAGTAGGATAAAACATAAGAGTCGAGTTCTCGCCGTGGGATAGTCCAGATTCGGTCCGTTGTTATATATACAGTGCGTCCCAGAAAAAACGAAACCGAGAATTATCGATGTTTTATCATAACTTAGTCACATTTATAGTTACTAAATGACACATATTTGGAAAGCTTAGATCCTCCTCTTCCATCTGATGCAACTCATATGATGCTTATTTCACGCATGGGTGGTCAAAATGAATTTGAAGAGAGGAAACCAAAAAGTCATTTGGCGGACGGTATCTGAATTTCAAAGAGAAAATCCCATTTCTAGCAAGTTGTGGTTCTGCACTTTCATATGACACCTCAATCAGGAAAAATGAGCAAGGAATGACAAAGTTCTTTTTGTTTAAAGTAGTGCTTGCATTTCCATAATTGTATCAAACGAATTCGTTTTCACTGGGTGCCTGCCATAACAACATGCAGAATTGACAACAGACTTAACTCCGTTTCGTTGACAATCAGCCAACAAGTAGGCTTTCGTCTACGGCTGTCAATTGAAAGAGGAGGATATAAGCTCTCCAAATATGTGTCATTTATCAATTATAAATGTGATTAAGTTATGATAAAACATCAATAATTCTCGGTTTCGTTTTTTCTGAGACGCACTGTATTTTGTTATTCTTCAATCGTCTATGTCTTCCTCCCTTACACGCATCCCACACAGATCGCGTGACCCCGAACAAAAATCCGTCGAAAAGAAGGAGAGAATGAGATGCAATGATTATATCTGGATTAGCGTTGAGGGTGTGCTATTTTCTCAGCTGGTTTGGGCGCGCGATTTTCTGAAATAGCCCAATCAGTGGATTACTCATGTGATCACATTGTAAAAGACACTGTGTTGAAGCAATAAGGGAGTTTACAGAAACAATCTGCGCATGGTCAGATAAAGGTCATTTGTACCAAAATGGTAAAACCCACAGAGATGAATACTGGATATGCGCTCATGAAAGTTATGTAACATTATTCATTTATGCACCAACGGTACATTCTATGATACGCAGGTGGAAGTATTCTTTTCAAGAGGTCAAACAAAAGGTATTCATGAAGCACATCTAGGACTTTGGCAGTTATTATTCTAAGATGCTCAAAGTGGAATTTCTCCATGTGTAAAAGATCTGTGGATATTTGGATTCATTTGTACCATGTGCTATCTGTAAAGTTCACGGTTAGCACATGTCCCAAATGACCCCGAATATCCACAGCTCTTCAAAACATGAAGAGGTCCCACTTTGTACATTTTGAAATAATCACTCCTTCAGCGATGGAGGTACTATATAAATAGCCTTCGTTTCCCCCTTTTCAAAAAATACTTCCACCTGTGTATCGTGGAGTGCACTGCTTGTGCATTAATGAATAATACATAACTTTCATGAGCACGGATCCAGTATTTTGTCTCCATGTATTTCACAATTTGGTCTGCAATGACCTTTATCTGCTCATGCTCAGACAGCAACTATGAACTGGCTTATAGGAAAAGGTGGATCATGCGCATACGAAATTATATTCATACATCGAGAGGTTTTGATGATCGAAGGGACAAGAACTGACTCGGTCTTGCGGATAATCCCATGCATTACACACACAGAAATGGGTATTTGGGACTGCATGCACATGATTATTTTGATCATGGGGACGTTTGCAATTATTTTTTTTCAGTAGATATTTTCTTTTATAATTTTTTCTTCAACGTGACGTACAAATAAAGTGAAAATTCACTTTATTATGATGTCATCTTCAATCTATACTAGAATAACTCATCTTTATCTTTAAATCGGAGAGAGAGAGGAGGCGGACTCTACATCATACGCCTCGTACATGATGGGATCTCACTACGGTTCAGTTGCGGCCCAAGAGATCGACATTGTCTGTCAATGTTGGTCTCGGGTAACTTCTGATAACATTTAATAGACCGACAGCACACGAGACCGACAACCCAATAGACCGATAAATAGGGCCTCGTGGTCCTTCTGACAACATTTTGAGAGTTGAATAGATCGACACTGTACGAGGGGATTGTGTGGGTTCATCAGACCGTCGAGACGATCCAAGAGACCGGTAGCCCACTGGAATGACATCCAACAAGACCGACATTGTCGTTCTAGTTAGCCTACTAGCAACATTTCGGAGGCCGACGAGATCAACATTTTGTCTGTCTTCCCTTTTGCGTTTATTGTTATCGCCGTTCTCGTTGGCTGCCGGTCCAATCTTCGGTAAATGTCAGTCTCCTGAGCTGTGGGTCTACGTAGAAAACTTGCAATACATGTAAAAGAAAACAGAAAAGATCTCCTGCCTTCTCCGGATGTTGCACGACACGTGCTCCTGTGGCAATGGCACCGTGGTCAAGTTTTCTATACTAACATTATTCATGTATTTATTATGCTAGAAATAGGAAACTCATCATACTTATTTTTGGCTCATACCACTTGCCATAATGAGTGATTTCCTTTAATATGTGTGACACTTGATAATATATTGTACGTCTTCGGTATAGATTAAATGAATGTAGTTTTAAAATAAACTGAAACCAATGAGAGGACCGACCTTCACAAGTCCCCTTCATCTGCTTCTTCACATAAATTGTATTCCCCTTAAAGTGTCTTCAACCCAAGCTGAACGTGATGTCCCTCATTCTCCTTGAGTTCTCTCTTTCTCTCTCTCTCTCCCTCCGTTCCTCTCTCATTCTCTATTTTTCTCCCTCTCTCTATCTCCCTCTCTCCCCCCCCCCCCCCCCCTCTCTGTCTCTCTCTCCGGAGCGAGTAAGTGCACGACAAGACTGGTTTGAGAAAGGATCATTTGCGATGGAGAGCTTCTCCTATGGCCTATATCACGCAGTTCATTCACTAATAAAGTTGGCGACATTGGAATCGCAGTCTTATTAATTACAAATAACGGCTGATATTTTGCACAAGATATAGCAGTTTTTGTTCCTTTCTATATATAAAAACAATATTTACATTCTTCCATGGATTTTCAATTCGCTAGTGCTCTTTTCGCTGTTTTTTTAGAGGTATCCCTTGGACTCCTTACTAGTATGCAGCGTCTTCCCATTTAGAGGTGTTATCAAGAATAATAAAAATCTAGTGATATATTCCACCTCAGAAAATAATATTTTCCTTTTTATTTGGGTTATAAACTTCAAATAAAAAGCGGATTTAGTTACTTTGAAATATTTTCCGACACTTCCCAACAAAATTTCACTCAGGATTTGCTGAAATATATTTTTAAAAAAAGATTTCTGCTTACAACTGCGAGTAATTATATGCCCCCGTTTATAAGTGAGCGCCAACATCTTTTCTAATTTTCTAAATTTAGGGATAAAATATCGAAAGTCCAGGTACAGAAACAGCAAGAATAAGCTTTGATGAAAGCCATTCCAGAAAATTTTAACCAGTACCTTCGTAAAAAGTATATAAAAGGACGTATAAATATTTCTAGGATTTTGATAATTTCGGTGTAAAATAAAAATATATAAGTGCGCGTCATATTACAAAGCCAGCTGTATTCATCTCATCACACTCATTCGTAATAAGCATGTTTCTGTTTGAAACTTAAACATTTACAGAATCGTTTTCAATCGTTTCTCTCTTTGAAAAGGATTTTAAATGAATTTAATACAACATTTTAAAAAGGGGGTATTTACAGGCGAAAACGTAAAGCGCCCTCTAATGCTCATTACAGTACACTGTAACCCTAACCCTAGCCCTAACCCTAACCCATACTCATTATTTTCAATATCATATGCTTTCATAATTTAATGTTATTATAAAATAAATTATTCAGCCTCTATTTAGGCTAACCGAGGGTTTTCGAAATTAGTTTCAGTCTCATCTCTTTGATTCATGATTATCATTAATATGTTAATAATCTTTCATTGATATGTTCCTCTAATTTTTCTGCTTTATTAGAACGAACTTGATGTCATGGTGGAAGTTCCATTTAAGCGCTATATAAAAGTGGAATATTATTATTCTTTTTTCTTTTCATTATCATCATCATCATTTTATCTTCTTCTCCTTCTCATCAGCACCATCATAAGTTATCATTATCATCATCACTCTTCTAATCATGATCATCCTAAATTTTGTCTTATCATTGTCGTCACCATCATTCTTATCAATTTTATTTAATTATTTATTTATTTATTTCTAATCTTTTGAAATCAATGTTAATCATTCCCTCTTCTCCTTCTTGTTAGTGTTGCTGCTGTTCTTTTCTCTCTTTCAGTCTCATCTCTTCGATATAATCATTCTTTCTTCTTCCCAACATCATCTTCAATCTGTTTTATCATTAGGTATCATCCTAACCCTATTCTCCTCCCATCGTCATCATATTCACTCTTATTAGTTGCATCATTATCATCTTAATTCTTGCCCTTTGTTTCTGTTTTTTTCTTCTTCTTGTTTTGTTTTATCATCATCATTCTTTTACCTTCCTCCTCCTCCACCTTTTTGTTCTTCGGCCTTTCCTTCTTTTACCAGCTTTGTCATCATTGGTCCATTATCATTATTCAAAAGGAAATATCACATTTGATTTGATTAATTTCATGATTGTAGAATTCAGATTTGGTTAATATCATTTAACATTTTTGTGGCTTTATCAAGTGTCCTGACAAATTTAATTTCTTTTCATTTTTTACATCTCTTTTCTATATTTCTCCTTAAAGTGCTATTCTTCGGTTGCAAATATCTCCAAAGTGCCTTGGGAAAATAAAATTATCAATTCCATTTTGAGACCAAATTCACTAGCACCAAAGCTATGGTACATAATTACTTGTAGGTAAACAAACTGTAATGTATATATGAAGAGTTTGAATGCAAAAACCACTTTATCCATTTTTGTCAAATTGAGTTTCATGTATTTTCAACTAAAGATCAAGAAGAAAAAAAAAGAAAAAAAATTGTGTTTTTTGCATAAAAACTCTTCATACGTTGTCAATACGAAACGCACCCTTGTTAAAGGAAAAGAAAACTTAGTTTTTATTAACAAAGATTTTTGCGGTTTAGAGCAAAAAATGATGCAATCACTGAATGTACGTTTGTATATGCCTTTATTACAGCTGTGGTACAAATGATACTTGGTACTTGATACAGGGAAAAGCAAGTAAACATACAATTGAAACTAGACAGTTTAAAGTAACCTCTACTCTGCGTTCTTCTTCGTGAAAGTGGTGCCTTCAACAGAAAGTGAAAGCCTTATCAAGAAGTCTAAATATTTCAGAAGTCACCAAGGTGCATAAATGTAGACTGCTCTTGATCTGGCTTTGTGTAACCTCAACCAGAAGGACTAGTTAAAGATCATAAGAGAAGAGACAAAAAATGAATCAACGAGGAATAGATCAAGATGGTTCATACAAACGTATGTGTTCACAGTTATACACATAATTACAAAGAGGCTGATTAGTAAACCTGATGGGTTACATGAACTTACGTAACACTGTATACAAAAACTTCCATTCTACTCTGTCAAATGCTTTTTCGAAATCTATGCATAATGCAATGCCTGGGATATTATTACATTTACAATAGGTCAGTGATGTCAATAAACAGACGTATATTCTCTCCAATATAACGACCTTCAAAAAACCACACTGATCTTCATAATAAGTGAATCTAAAACCTTCATCCTGAAAGAAATAACCTTAGCTAAAATTTTGTAATCATTATTCAACAGCGAAATGGGACGCCAGTTTTTCTAAAGGAGTACATTTTTGTCTTTTTGGGGTATCAGAGTAATAATTCCTCTTCGCATTGAAGTGCAAAGATTATCAATTCCATAACATTTATTAAAATTCAATTAGGAGACCGTCTGAACCGGGTGTTTGTCTTTTGCAAAAGTACATGAAGTGAATCATAAACCACTCTTTTGAGAACCTTCATTACAATGAGAATAATCGATATCGGGCGATAATTATTTATATATTACTTGTCACCACTTTTGTGGCTTGATTTGACTAATAGCAGTCTTCCAATCATTTGGTATCTGACCTGTCTGAAAAATTAAACATCTGAGTCAATTGCTATGACACAATCGGTGCAGCTTCTTTAAGTAATTAAGAGTCCAATCCATCAATACCTATTGCCTTTTTAATATCCAGCATTTTAAGAATCTCTAGTACACACTGTGAATCAATTTCCGCAAAAGCAAAAATATGGTTACAAGAAACATGATGCACATTACCATTATCAGAAATCTTGGGAGCACCCAATGGTATAACACAAAACCTTACAAATGAATGATTAAGTTTTTTTTTCTATTTTGAGAGGTTTATGAACATACTCATCATTTACTCCAAGTTTATCAACAGAAAATTGGGCATTACTGCCACTAAGACCTTTCAAGATTGTTCACAGCTGAGTAGGGTTTTGTTTATGTTCAATGATATTTGTCACATAATAATCTTTCTTTAGAACATGTCTATAATTATTAATATGATTCCTACGAAAACGGAAATGTTGCAAATTTCTGCTCTTCTTTTTAACCTATCCCTATTAGTCTTGTAGTAGAGTTTTGTCGTCTAATCTCAATCCAGCCTCCTCATGTCTTGGCGTAGGTAGCACAATCGTAGGTGGGCAGATTCTACCAGAGCTCTGCAAGTAGAAATAAATGTGAAACCACATGGAGAATACTTTATTTTAAGAGCAGTGTGAGGCTGGAGAAAATAGAGAGAAACTACATGTATCCTCAACTTCGTGCAGTCAAAATTAATGCCTCCATCATTGCAAAATCTGAAATAGATCACACATTAACCGTAAAAGACTGGGGGGGGGGGGCATCATGGCCCCCTCTACAATTATCGTTGCGAAATGCGAACCGCCACATTTTACTCAACGCCACTTCCAGACTTTTTTCTTTCATGCCTTGCAAATCTTTTGACAACAAGTTTTTTTAAATCAGCCATACCGTTACCAAGTCATGTGACGTTTTGTGACCTCATATCTGCCTGAAAGTGCAAAATGAATAAAATATTTTTAATTCAAGTCAAAGAAGTGTGAATATTGGACTTTTTAAACTGAATACCTCAAGGTTTTATTTCAATTACTTATACAAAGCAAATGCCAAGCGTTGTCTTGCCTCATCTCCTCAAAGATACACAAATTATATGTTCAGTGGCTTTTAATGAAGTTTATTAGCCTTTGTCTTCAAAAGATGCAACTGTGATATATTAATTTGGTGATTCTACATGTACCTCAAATCCATAGAAAGTAATATTGTGAGTGATTTTTACAGAAAGTTCATTGACCTTTTGACCTTTGAACTTGGTCAGATCCAACTCACTTTCGAACTTGACCTGCTGCTTCAAGAGATGTACCTGTGACATGAATTTGGTGATTCTACCTCAAATGCATAGAAAGTTATATTGATTACAGTATGATTGTGACGACGCCAACGATGATGACGCAGGAAATAGTGATGCCTGTAGTCTCGCTCCGCAAGTTATTCCATTGAATGGTTCTGACATGGAGAAATACGAAGACACAAGTAGATAAAGAATTCATGAATGCAGAAAGAAGATTGCCGATTGAAGTATTAATTACCTTTGCCTAATCCAAGGTGACGAACCTCATCGTAGAATTGTTTACTGTCAATACTTTTCCTCAGCTCTATTTTAATTCATAATCCCAGCAACGCCAAGTAATTTGTTATCTTTAAATCCAAGTTGAAAGTGACAATAACAGACAAATACTTTCCAAAAGATATTGTCCTCCTATCGTTTCCTACTTTGCTTTTGTTCATATTTTAAGATTTTTGTTAATACTGTGATTGAGAAAATAACTAAATTGAATTATCTAACCCTATTAGCCAATTAGATACTTTTCAATGGTTATTTAGCTATCCAGAGATCTATTTGCTTATATGTGCACAATGTGGATCTCTAATCAATAACAGTAAAATCTGAACAATTTTCACATGAAATTATCACCCTCTGTTATAACATTACCAGAATGGTTTTAAAACTTAATCTACAGAAAATATAATACATTACTCACAACCACACAAATTCTTACCTTTTTCTTTCTACTCCAAATGTACCTTATGCTCTCTCTGACTTTAGTGGTCAGTTCGAACTTGTCTTCTGGCGTGAAAATGAATTTTCTCTTCACCTGAATAAAAGTACAATAAAAGAAGTAATCAATAGGTTATTCCAAACCAGACTAAATACATTCAGATGTTCGACTAAGTTCAAAGAAGTGCTTCCCTGTTTTGTGGTTTATGATTACCACCGTAAGTCCAGTGACATCGAAATGTTATAAACACTGGATTGGGAAAGTCTACCAGGTAACCAAGAGACGACTTAGTGCCAGATTAAGACATTTCTACTTAATCCACAAGGGAGCATCTCCAATAACATTAACCAAGCTTCATCCCAGAAACGCAAATCATTCAAGTCAGCATTTCACATCTGATGCAGACAGCAGACAATGTAATTGAATCCAGAATTGACAGGAACTTGTACTCTTTCCTACCAAGGACCATACACGTCTGGAACAATCTACCCCTTGCTACTTTTACTTTGCTGCCTTCCCTGGATAGTTTTAAGGTTGTTCCTAGTGATTGACTAATCAACAACAAAAAATTGCGTGCGTGCGGTGAAGGACGTGTTTTTGATCAGAGCTCTGTTTTGGACTTTTAAATTCTGGCTTTTGCATATTTCTTTTTGCCAAATATCAATATTACTGCAAATATTAGCTGCTTTTACATCATATTGCTTCTTTGGAGTAAGATTGGTTGAAATAGGGGAGATTTTAGGTGGATTCTGACATTGGAGAAAGTTCAAAAGAAGCTGAAGAAACTATCCCCCTTCAATAAAAAAGCATTGCCGCTTGACAGCTCGGGGACTCGGCCTGGATCCGAAGACGATGTTGACTCGCCAAAATCAGAGCGGGACGAACTTGGAAGTCAAATGTCCGAGACATCTCAGCCTGCGTCTATCTCGTTGAGTATCTGTCAGGATACCAGGGATCCAGAACGAGATCGTGTAACAGAAGAAGCAGCAAATAAAGCACGAAGAGTGGTGAACTTCTCTTTAGAGAAAGACAAGAAAGAACCCAACACCAAGACCAAGACTAGTAAGAAGTTGTCAATCAAATCTAAAGCTGAAACCAGTTAAGTCTGTAGTTAACCAGCCCAATAATAACAGTGTTAGTGACAATGTCACCAAAGATTTCAAGTGCTCCAAATGCCAGAGGAAGACAAATCGTATGATTGAATGTGAAGTGTGTGATAAATGGTCATGCTTGACCTGTCAACAGATGAGTGAGGATACATACACACTCATTAGTTCATGCAAGAGCAATCAGTTACCTTGGTTCTGTGTTGACTGTGACGATAAAGCCCTGAAAGCAGCAAAGAATGCAGTGAACATGGTGAAAGGTGCACAAACCATGCTATCACATGATGTTGAAGAGATTGCAAGCAGAATACAGAAAAAACTGAGTCAAAATGTCTGCAAAATTGTCTCTCAAGCACATGAAACCATGAAGGACATAGTAATTGATGGAGAAAAGAGACTTAGAAAGTCCTATGCAGAAGTAGCCAATTCTAACCTGACAAGTCAATGCAGTAAGGATAAACCACTATGAATCTGATGGTTCCAAATCAGTTGGCTCCCAGTCTGCAAGTACCTACCCTGAACCTAGTACCAGTAGAAAAGCATATGATGGTGGTAGATCTTTGCACGAAATGCAAAAATAGTCAGATCCATTAGACTGGGCGGAAAAAACCAAAACAAGAAAACCAAACCTCGAGTCTTACTAATAGAACTAGAGTCTGCAAGAAGGAAGAGAGACATATTGGAAAATGCTAGAAGTCTCAGAAATTCAGAGAATTGGAAAGATACTTATATATCACCAGACCTCACACGAATGCAGCGTCAGGAAAAATATGAGCTGAGACAAGAACTAAAACTCAGACGCGAAGGTGGTGAGAGCAATCTCATTATACGTCGAGGAAGAGTAGTCCAAATGTCTGAAAGGTCAACAAACCTAAAAGAAAGAAAGACTAAGGGAGAAGAAAATGAAGCATGGGCTTCTACACTGAGAAACACCCAAGCAGAAAGTAGAAGGAACCAGAACGCCCCCGACCCACAGTCTTCCGTAGAAATGAGCAGGCAGAGCAGTGACAGTGAAGTGGAATTGTTAGGAGCAGTGGGGGGTTCAGAGGAGGACGTCCAATGACTGACCACCCAAGCTGAAGTACAGGATACTGAAGGAGTGAGTCGGAGTACATACATGCACACCCATGCAAAGCCCTCAAACTTGTCTATATTTTACACAAATGCTGACTCGCTTAGTAATAAAATGGAAGAGTTACAACTAGCAATAGCACAGGTGATTCCAGACATTGTTATGATAAATGTAGTTCTACCGAAATCAAGCACTACAAACCATTCAGCAGTCTCATTCAGTATTGAAGGATATGATATGTTCTCAAATCTGGAAAGCGGGGCTAAAAGAGGAGTTTCCATTTATTGCAAGAAGGATTTGAAAGCAACGGAAGTGGAAATTGTTACCGACTTTCAAGAAGCGACATGGTGTAAGGTAAACTTGTCCAAACAAGATCAGCTCTTAGTTGGATGTTTGTACCGCAGCCCTTCAAGCTCAAAAGAAAATTCAGATGCTCTAAGTGAACTCATTAGTACCGTTAGTACCAGGCAAGAATCACACGTAATATTGATTGGAGATTTCAATATTCCAGAAATAGACTGGGATAAGTTGCACGTAGAAGCACCTAGTAATCACCTAGCACACATGTTTCTTGATGCACTGCAAAGCACAGATATGTTCCAGCACGTTCGGGACCCTACCAGATACCGAGGAGGTCAGACAGCAAATGTACTTGACCTTGTCATTACAAACATTGAAGAAATGATCCAGGAAGTCTCACATCGACCACCACTTGGAAGGAGCGACCATTGCAGCCTTCATGTTGACTTAAGTATTCAGAGTGAACCTCACAAGAGCAAAAGACCTGATCAATACAATATGTACAAAGGAGATTTCATCAAAATGAGAGAAAATCTTAGTGCTGTAAATTGGACTGATCTTTTGGAAGATAAAAACTGCAATGAAACATGGTCAACGATCACAAAGAAGCTATATGATGAAATGGAAGAGTGTATTCCTAAAGCTCACCACAAAGGCAGGAGAAAGAAAAGCATCTACATGACTAAAGAAGCTCTTATTCTCCAGAAGAGGAAAAGTCACCTCTGGGATAAATATAGAAAATTGAGATGTAGTCACAACAACAAGATGTACAGAGAAGCTACCAACAGCCTTCGAAGAATGACACGTCAACTTAGGAAAGACCATGAAGACGACCTCATCAGCAATATTGGTACAAATCCTAAAGGATTTTGGAACAATGCAAATCATAAGAGAAAATCAACATCTGGCATTGGAGATTTAATCAGCAGTGATGGCACCCCCCTACAGACTGATGAGGAAAAAGTTGAGGCATTAAATACCTACTTTGCTAGCGCCTTCACTCATGAGGACCTTGAATACCTACCAACATTGACCAGATTAAACAATGATTCCTGCATCGATAAAGTGACAACAAACCCAGAAACTGTGGAAAAGAAACTCAAAAACCTGAATGGAAATAAATCAGCTGGACCTGACAACATTCATCCCCTACTGCTGAAAGAAATATCCAAGGAAATGGCGGAACCCCTGTCAGTCCTATTCAACAGGTCACTGGAGGAGAAATCACTTCCGGAAGACTGGAAGCAAGGAAACGTTACTCCAATCTATAAGAAAGGAAGCAGGAAGGCAGTAGAGAACTACAGACCAGTTACTCTAACATCAGTCATCGGAAAAATGCTCGAAAGTATTATTAGAGATGCCGTAATGAAATACTTTGATATAAACGAACTCCTCTCTGAATGTCAGCACGGCTAGTGAATGGGAGATCATGTATGACACAACTTCTGTGGGCAATGGAGAATTTGTCTAATATTCTTGACGACAATCAGCCTATTGACGTTTTATATCTTGACTTCAGAAAGGCATTTGATGCAGTTCCGCATGAAAGACTACTACTTAAGCTGGAAGCTCATGGAATTGTGAATTCACTACTTTCTTGGATTGGAGCCTTCCTCAAAGGTAGAAAGCAGAGAGTAGCCATGAATGGAGTGACATCAACATGGACTGCGGTGAAGAGCGGAATACCACAGGGGAGCATCCTTGGGCCTATTCTGTTTGTCATCTTCATAAATAACTTGCCTAAGAGAGTTACCTCCAAGATTCTACTCTTTGCTGATGACACCAAATTATACAGAGAAGTAGGAAATCAGGTAGACTCCTCATCACTACAGACGGACCTGACAAATCTCACCTTGTGGGCTGAGAAGTGGCAACTACCCTTCAACCAAAGCAAGTGTGCAGTTATTCACCTGGGTAGAAACAACAGAAAGGACAATTACCACATGAAAGGAGAAGAAGTCAAGATATCCACTCTTGAAAAAGACCTGGGTGTACAAGTAGATGTCGAACTTAGGTTCCATGAACATGTATCTATGGCAGTAAACAAAGCAAACCAACTCCTCGGAATAATAAGACGTACCTTCACCAGGCTGGACACTAAGACTCTACCCCTCCTATTCAAGACATTAGTAAGACCACACTTGGAATATGGTAACATCCTATGGCACTCACGCTGGAAGGAAGATGGCTACAAAGTTGAAAGGGTCCAGAGGAGAGCGACAAAGATGATGCCAGAGACAAGAGAACTTCCCTACACAGACAGGCTAAAGATTTTTGACCTACACTCCTTGTACTATAGGAGACGGAGAGGCGATGCCATTACAGTCTTCAAAATACTAAAGGGCTTAGTAAGGCTGGACCCAAGTCACTTCTTCACCTTATCACTCGATACTCGAACCCGAGGACACTCTCTAAAGATTTTCAAGGAAAGGTCTCGTCTAAATATAAGGAAGTGCTTTTTCAGCAACAGAGTGGTGTCCGACTGGAATAGTCTCCCTCAAGAAATAATTGACTCGAACTCCATCGATATCTTCAAGATGAGACTGGACAAGCACTGGTGGTCTGAGCGATTCGAGTAAAATTTATATGATCAAAACCGTTCCAAAATCTGCGCATGTGCAATAAGTTAACCTCTAGAACATAACCAACCCTGAAGAAGTGACCGAGGATTACAGGATCTACCTCTCCTCGTATCATGATGATGATGATGATGATGAAGTTTCATCTGTACCGGACCAAAGCGTCATGAAGGATTTATAGTTCTGTAGCTATGTAGCCTGTGATGAAGAAGATGATGATGAGATGTATGATCATGACCACATGATTAAATTGGGAAGTAGATGAATTTGGCTGAAATGTTATAACATATAACCCCCCTAAAAAAAAATCCTGTTTAATCGTTACAGGAATTACTATTACTGCCACACATATCTCTGATTACACAATGTAGTGTTATTTTTGGAGATGATGTACAGGTATGCCCTTCATTACACCAATACAGTAGAGCGTCAGTAGAGCGTCTGCCTCACAACTGGGAGGTCGTCGGTTCGAACCCCGGCGGCGTCATACCAAAAGACGTTAAAAGACGGGAGTTGGTGCTACCTTGTTTGGCGTTCAACAATAAGGGATAGAGCAACGTCGATCTGGCGCTGCTCAGTGGCTGCCGGGCTCACGATCAATTGGTCAAAAAGAATTTCCATTTTTGGTTTAACTTAATAAAATTTGGAGTGGACTTTAAAAGATTATTATTATTACTGGAATAATTTGTAAAGCCAGATTTTCCTGATGACTTTCCACTTATGCAGTACAGTCACAGAGAAAGAACTTGTGAACATCTGCAAAGCATAGATTCATTATGGGCAAAACAAAGTAATGAAAACATGAACAATTTATATTTTTGCAGCAAATTGTTCTCAGTGTGCCACATATTTTCAGACACGACCAAGTAAAAATAGTAGTGATTTAATGAATGCATAATTTAATGTATGGCTAAAAAGCTACACTTACTGCTGTCTTTGGTTGGACTTTGAATGCCTTGTTTTTCTCTGGTCTTGAGGATGACTCTCCCCTATCTCTTGGACATGTCTGCATGAAGAATCAAGGAGTCATGGAAGGTTGAATGAAAGTTTAACCCTATATACATGCAGCCCGAGGGGAGGCTAAATTAGCATCCCCCTCAACATTTTTTAACACAAAAATATCTCTCACTAAATTTTCAGGACTTTTGTCCTATGCATCTTTTGAGACCAAATTTGTGACGCCCAGGCATGGGGTTCTAAAGCTATGCATAATTTTGTACTTGCACGTCGGATCCAAAATTCCTCAAAAACCTGATTTCATGTATCATTTCAACATAACGGTAGAGCATAAAGTACAAGATAAAACAAAGAAATGTAGATTGATGGAAGGAAGAAAAAAGAAATACATAAAGGAAGGGGAGAGGATAGATCAAAGGAAAAACAAAGAAATACAATAAACTCTATTTCCTCTTCTCTTTCCTTATGTACTTCATTGTTTTCCCCTTTAGATTAGATCAGGCTCAGCTCGTTCCCGCACATGATGTGTAGTGCATATCTTAGCTGTCTATGAATGGAGTGCATGCTGCTGGACGACTTAAGAATCTTCCACGCTCTTCTACGCAACGGTGTCAAACAGAAACGCCCTCAGGCTATGCAGTTTTTAAATAGCCTTATCTACATGTATATAGGGTTAAATTTGACAATTTTTTTGTAATACACGACGATATCAAAAAGCCCTCTGAAATCAAATTTAGTCATACTGACTTCAGTCAGTTCCCCTCAAGATCCATGAACTCCAGATGCTCAGAAGGCTTCATTTCTCAACTGATTACAAAACATATTCAATTGTTATTTATATCAAGTACCTGTGCAAAACATTCCATTGGAATTACTCAATACCTCAGAAGTGAGAAGTAATTTTATGTATTTTTGCAATAAACTGCCATACATACATTGCCATCTACATCTTCCTCCTCGGTTGATTCGTCCTCATAGAACTCTTCCTCTGTCATGTCAGGTATTGGCTCCTCCTCCTCATTTAGTACCTTCATGAACATAAGAGTGAGAAAGGAAGCAAATCTTCAGCTAATATTTCCTAATACATTGGCTCTTTCTTACAGAATTTTCTCCCACTATGCAATTAAAACTAATTGTCTAAAAAATTTTATCTTGAAATTTCAAGGCAGTTGTGTAACTTTAGAAATAATAAAATAGTATTATTACATGATTTACAGAATTGAACTCCATGTGCAACAATTATTCATGCAATATACTGTTCTTGATACTCATCACTTCATTCAGATGCCACCTGAATAAGAAATCACAAATTTAATATACCACATGGGCGTGGTGACATTTTTATAATACAGTGTAGTATACCGTAATGCAGTATTAATTCAAATAAATGTTCCTGCTATTTTCTCAAATGGTAACAAATATATGCATTAGACTTTTGATACTTAATTACAGCTCTGTTTTGGGGGAACTAAATAGTGCTGAAAAGCAGCATTGTGTCTATGTGCTCACCTCATCTAACAGTAGGGATCTCATCAAATGCTGAGCTTCTACATTTTGCTCCGTTTTCCATCGAGCTGCATAATTCGTATCTGCAGTCTTCAACGAGTGGTTCATTAAGTAGCAACGTGGGAACGTTGATCATTCGTCAGATGGTCACGGGCCTGATGGCAAGAAAATAGAAAAACACACTTACATTTAAAATAGGAATGGAAATTTCATACTATTAGTCTCATCGAACAACAAAATTCAAGAAAACCAATTGACCTTTGTGTAATACAAAACTGAAAAAATGGTCTTATTTAAAAGACATTGTATAATCCACATTTGAAGTTACCCGTCAAGTGGTTCTTTAGTTATCGCGAGAATGAAAATCTATGACATTTGACCACATGACCCCAAAATCTAATCAGATCATTGTCCCTCCCATATGCATACATGATCAAAATTTGCAGTTGTTCCGTCAAATCTTTTTTAAGTTATCGCGAGAACGAGAATGAAAACGAGACTGATGGATGGACGGACAACCCGAAAACATAATGCCTCCAGGCAGAGGCATAACAAATCTATAGTTTTCAAAAAAATTAATTACCATTGTTGCCACCGTCTTCCTGATTGCTCTTGTACTGATGGTGCTATTATACCCCCACCTCAGCCAGCTTTTCTGAAGTTCCGGAGACGGTTTTTTCAATGGAGCACCATTGGTCTGGATGAAGAAGGGCCGTTGATCATCACCATCACCATCTTCTTCTAGCCTGATAGATAGATAGATAGAGTAGGCTGGTACTGATCTTTCAATTTCTCATAAACCCTGTATATTGGGGGAAATGAATACCAGTTCCTACATTCAGGTGAATAATACATACAACTGCAATATCAGGAGCACAAACTTAAATTATATTTGATAATGGAATGACCGGATTCAGGTTTGCATCCCAAATCCACATTATTTTCTCATGGTATTAACCGTCCACATATAATTACTATAATCAGAGCATAAATATGATAATGAAAGAAGACACCCATTTACATGTAGATAATACACTTTTAAGCCGAAAAGGAGAGGAACATGTCAGTGAACGTTTGGCCTATTTGACATCAATCTTAAAGATGTGATCAATCAAACACAAAATGTCAACAAAGTTATTAATAGCACAGTACAAAAATACTTTTTAAAAATCAATTTCTTTTTCCCCCTCAAGAATTATATCCATCATACATGTTGCCAATGATATATTTGCAACATCAAATATTACATGTTACACAAAGATCAATGGAAATAGTACACACATGATGCAGTACAACATTGCCCTTTGATGTTTGATTAATCTCAACACTAGTAATACAAAATTCATAATAATAATAATAATAATAATAATAATAGCCTAATAGTCCACTCCAAATGTTATTAAACCGAAACGGAAATTCTTTTTGCCCAATTGATCGTGAGCCCGGCAGCCACTGAGCAGCGCCAGATCGACGTTGCTCTATCCCTTATTGTTGAACGCCAAACAAGGTAGCAACAACTCCCATCTTTTAACATCTTTTGGTATGACGCGGTCGAGGTTCGAACCCACAACCTCAAACTTTTGTCAACCAGTTCCTTTTACTTTTCTGCTTCTTTTAACTCCAGCTCATTGTCTGAATGGTCTTTACCTTTGAGGTAATTGTCCAGGCAACAACCAACAGCCACAACCAACTCCAAGGCCCAATAGCTCTTGTATTATTAAACATTACCTTGATTACATTGATCCCTTGTCAACGAAGAGTTCCCTTGTCAACGAAGAGTTGTTTCATCCCTCCTTCTCTTCCAAGTAGCTGTTCAACTCGTTTAATATTCGATATGTGGTGGCCAGCCGAGCAGAATTGCACATACCGCCCATACTTTTGAAGAATGTTCAGTTCTTCTTCCTGTTGTTCTATTGAAGGCAAATAAAGCTAAATACAAAATTAAAGGTTAATTCATCAAGGAAAAGCTACAAATATAATCCAATTGTAGCTTTCAACATAAGCTGAAAAACATATTTGCTTTCCAGCTACAGTTGTAATTAAATTTATAAGTATATTGTAAAAAAGAATAATTCAAATAGAATCTATTATTCACCACTTACAATACATGTATTACATGAGACAATTTGTAGAGACTTCTGAATTTCTGTACACAAATACCATAATTGAAATAATGGCATGACATGCGCTTTGCTTTACTAAATACCAAACAATCTTTAACTGTATTCAACAGGAATTCAGTTTACTTCATTTATTTAAGTCATCAGAAGAAAAAAACAATCATATATTCTCTTATCTTGGCTGTAAAATCTCTTTATTTTAGATAATTTTTTTTTTTTATATTGTCATGCACAAACATTAAAAATCCACTTTACAGTCAGACAATCAAGTCTTACCACTTTGTATGTATGTATCTTCTCATGCAAGAACATTAAATCTACTTTACAGTCAGATAATCAAGTCTTACCACTTTGTACATGTACCAGTATTTCTTTCTCTCCCGAATGTTTCCTTTTGTTGTGGTCCAACAAATTAGACAGGTTTTTAGCGGGACACTTGGGGCAGTAAGCTCTTGGGGCAGTCAGCCTTTTCTTCTCTCCTTTTTTCCCTAAGCGTTGAATAGGGACACTTTGTACGAAAAAACAAAACAGTTGTTACTGTGAACTATGCAAGATATATACAAGAACTTGTTAATAGACTTAACCGCCCCCCCCCCCCCCAAAAAAAAAAAAAAACACACAGATTTAAAAAACATGCTCTAAACAATCATGTCTACAGCATTGAAGAATTCCTACTCCAGCATATAACTATTCCACACTCACTGTTTGACTCATGTGATATTTGTACTTTCATGCTAAATCTGGAAAGATAGACCAATCGATGCACACATGCATGGACAAAAGAATTATGGAAACATAACAAATAAAAAAAACATTTCTCAATTTCATGAATCCCCATATGAATTTATGAAAACCTAATGAAACTATAAAAAAAAATCATGCAAATTAATCAAGTCATTATACATTATATCGGAATAATAATTATTCTTAGAAAATACATTGGGTAATTGCTCTAACGCGATAGCTCAGTTGGTAGAGTGGTGGTCTCATACTCCGGCGACCTGAGTTCGAAACCAAGTTGATGAGCTCGTGCCCTTTGGTTAGGCATTAATCCTCATTACCAGGTCCCTAGGAGAGAACCTAAATCCGTTGGTTGCTTACTAACAAGCATTCATGCTTTCTTAGCAGTCAGGTAAAATAACCAACACTAACACTAACATCTCTATTAGTTGTCTGTCCATATCAAACAGACATATGGTGTTGTTAAAGTGTATAGTGTGGTCAAACATACCTGGATCTTGCTTGATAAATATACTTCCACCGTTCCTCTCCATTTAGTCTGTGTTTCCGTTCAAGATGCTTTGACATATATCTGATGTTTCTTCTCGACATATCAGGCATCGTCTTCGTATGCGATTCCTCTTCCCTGAAGGTAATTTGTCATGGAAAGATGCAATTGTCAGTGAACCAAGAACCAATTCTAATTCATTACCGTATAATATCTACTCTGTTTAATTGTTTCAATTATTAAGCTAAATCATGCTACTACATGCATCTACAAACCCAACCCAATACTTAAGCAACGTTGGGTTGTCTGATATTATTTAATCAGTGATCTTGATTTTTAATCACTACACCGCATACAATTTTATTTTATTTCATTTATTTACAGATGCTTTTTTTAAAGACTTATGCACCCAATGATGTCATTATTAGCAACATATTAAAGAGTTTGCTAGTTTGCTTCATAATGGCCTAGAAAGCTGCTGAATTATTAGTTAGTTTTCATGGCTATGGATGTTATCAACTGTTCGATGGGTGACTTTTGATGGTTATCATATTACAGATATTATAAATAAACTGAAATGTTATTTTCCTTCTCATGTATTAAACATCTTATATGGTACATTATTATCACCCTAGCACAGGGGAACTGTTCGAAAATAAACATTGAAAATATTTTCATTATTAAAAAAAGATCAGTACGAACAATTAACTTTGCTGATTTTCGCTCGCATACTGATGGATATTTTCGTACTGACAACATACTAAAAATATCTGATTTGTACTATTATTGTCTTGGCCTGCCCTCTTCATGTACCAGCTAAACAAAGGTGATTTACCCAGTGTCTTTACTCCCATGTTCATAAAAAACAATGCCGTCCACTCATCCCACCAGACAAAATGATTATTTTCACCTCTTCCGCATCCGCACTGTATTTGCACTCAAAACAATAATTCATTTAGGACCAACATTTTGGAACACGCTGAACAAGGAGATACATGTAGAATCCCTGTCGTTGAATTGTTTCAAGCATAAGCTTAGACAGTCCTTTTTTAATTCATATGACCCACATTGTAATTAAAGTACTTATGATATTCTACATTGAACATTTCATGAATATTGTCGCCTCGGTACGACCTACACAGTTGGCCTTCTCCGACAATTATGTTCTGATGTATCGCGCCTGTTCTCGGAGGGCCTTCGGGAATGCGAATGTGCTCGCTGTTTCCAATTTTGTTTTTGCTGTTTTGGCTATTTTTGCTTGTTTCACTTTGTATATCATCTTACTCTTAGGCCTTCTTGCCCACCTATTATTATTGTTACGTCCATCACCATTGCAACCATTTCAATCAAATGTTAGTTTTATTTAGGGCAACCTATAATCTACAAGCTGAGCTTTTGAATTGGTTCATCACATTTCACCCTGTATAACCTGCTATTCAATACAATTAATTTTGACGTCTTAAAGGTAATACAAAGTTTCGGGAAATTTTGAAAATTGGGTGGATAGTGATTCTTTACAATTTTGATATAGTTGGATGCCCTTGTAGATGTATTATAAGCACTAGAAAATTTAGCCCCTAAAACACTTCTGCTTTCGAGAAAAATTGAACATAAAAATTTACCGGTGCTCCCGGTAAATTTTGATAAATTTCAAATAGCGCCTACGACCGTACAATGGTAGCTGCGACCATGGAATTCTCAGAATATGTAGTTGTGATATATAATTTCAAAACGGGAATAGCTAATCGCTCGATTTTAGTCCAGAAACATTGTTTCATAGCTTTATTAATATTCTAGCCTGGAGAGGGAGCTATACATCATAAAGAGTTTATTATTTACAATTTCATAACTTTAGACTCGATTTCAACCGCGACAACGATCACTGAATATTGTAGGATCGCATATGCTTCAAATATGTTCATTGGTCATTTGAACCAAATACATGACTCCATACCAAAACTTTGTATTACCTTTAACAAAGAATTGATAATATATGTGATACTTTTAGTATATTTCATATCATATTCTAATTTTGTCAATTATGTGAATTCTAATTTCGTGAAATGTGAAACAAACTAAACTTGAAACTTGACCTTGAACTAGATACATGTATATTTCATAGTTTTGAATATCATACCTTTTGGATTATCTTTCATCTTGACTACCGGTAGGCCTACGACCTCCTCCTTCTCCTCCTCCTGCTTGTTCTCCTCCTCCTCCTCCTCCTTCTCATTGTTCTTGCGGTTCTTGTTGTTGTTGTTGTTGTTCTTCTTCTTCTTCTTCTCCTTCTCCTCCTCCTCCTTCTTCTCCTCCTCCTCCTCCTCCTCCTCCTCCTCCTCCTCCTTTTCTACTGATTTGTCTTTGTCTCCCATATCTGCCATGTTTTTGCCTGCCAACGCTGCTTTATACAGGTCTATTTCCTTTCCGCCCCTCTCTATATTATGCCTATTATGCCTAGTACGTCGGGAGGAATACCAACCACCAGCATTCTATTGAGCAGTCTGCAGAAAGACATAGAGAAAAGAACATTGGTCTTTATAATAGAAATGTGGAAGTTCGCATAAATTTGGATTGCTAGCTTCAGTCTCTGATATCGACGGTTTGTTCCGCTGAGATTACATCTGGCTCCTTTGACAGCCTCGATCTATACATAGACTGAAGTACATCCTATGGGTAGTGTGGGGAATGAATGGTTCGGTTCGGCCGGACCGCGATGAATGAGATATGCAACAAGTTTTTCACTCTTTAAGTCTTCACTGAGACCTATCCACTTTGGCTGCAATATTACACTGAATATTATTTAAGATAAAAAATAACACAGAAATAATTGACTTAGAGTCTAGTCTAGTCTAGAGTTAGACAGAAATAACCGTCTGATTTTGTCATTTCTTTAATAAAACTGACATTTGTTGACATTCCCGGAGGTCTAGTGGAGCCAGACGTAGTCTCAGTGGAACAACCGACGATTAGAGAGACTGAAGTTTTCGGTCTAGTCTAGAGTCTACGATAGGTTGCTCATTTAGATCCTAATTAATTAATGATTAATCCGAGAAAGTCTCGTAGTCAACATGATTTGTTGTCAGCCATCTAGCGCCAGTATTAGTAGTAGAGTCTAGTCTAGATCTAGACCGAATTTTCCGTCTCTTTCGTTCGTTAGCCTCTCTCTGAGAGAGCCGGCGGACCCTACCCCCGGCCGACCCTACCCCAATAAGAGGCTAACGAACGAAAGAGACGGAAAATTCGGTCTAGTCTAGATCTAGATGTCTAGTACACTACACGAAATGAACCGCTAAGGGCTAAGCGGACATGTACAAACTTTATACTTATCGTGACATGACGTGAACTAACTCCGGGAAGCTCCAACACCGGCGGCGCGACGCCTGCGGCGCCGGTGTTGGAGCCCGGTGTTGGAGCTTCCCGGAGTTAGACGTGAACGAGCAGGGCAGTGCATTGGCTTCACGAGAATGGTTAAATGTACCTGTGACAAACTTTTCGGGTAGTTAAAAGCAACGTTTCTGTGTGAAGTAACTTACCTAAGTTTCAAATTCACGATCATTTGTCAAGGCCATTGTGGAAAAATGAACTTAAACGTATCTGAAGACCTACGTTGCAGACAGACCATAGAAATCCAAGTTCGTTGAGACAGCCCAACGATGTACGGAGTGCCGCTGCATGTTTATTTTCATGCTATAATATAAATTATACTTTATTACATACCGCCGGTAAATGTTACTTTACAAACCTCATCCAATTATTTTTCTTAATTTAGAATTCAGTATCAATCGTTAACTTGACATTGTTATATTCCACTCCATTAATTGAATTAAAAAATACAGAATTCAAGTCAAGAAAGATTGATTGCGCAAACGGTATTCCATAATCAAGAGAAGACTGGTGAAGATCCTTTCTACATAAAATGCCGTCGACTTAGACTAAGTCGACGACATTCTGTCGTGTACTTATAAACAAATTATGCTATAAGTGCGCGTCCATGTGAGTGAATTGACCAGTGACGCCAACTTATAGATAAATGACGCGGACTTAGGACGCGGACTTAGTATTTGATGACTGGTACTTAGTAATCCGTCTCTCTCTCTCTCTCTCTCTTTCTCTCTCTCTCCCTCCGTTCCTCTCTCTCTCTCTCTATCTTTCTCCCTCTCTCTATCTCCCTCTCTCTCTCCCCCCCCCCCTCTCTCTCTCTCTCTCTCTCTCTCTCTCGTCTATCTTTTTTTCAAGGATCGGATGTCCCTGGGCCTGGCAAGGGCGTTATTGGAATTTAGAATAAAAGGGGGGCGGTGGGGTGGGGAGACATTGCCTGCAAAGTTCTCGAATAATAAGGGGGAAACAGGGACCAATCGAATTCATAGGGTGTCCTTGGAGTGGGCATGGGAGTTCTCTGAAGTTATTTGAAAAGATAGAGGGGGTAGACAAACACAATTTGCTTCCAAGTTTCCTCTAACGTAACAAATAAAAAGGAGTTAGTCAATATCACAATATGTCCTTCGAGTTAGCATGGGGTGTACCTACATATCAATTTCATGGGACAGTTAAGCGTTCACCCGTCCGCACTAAAGAAAGAGATTTTCAGCGCCCGTTATAAAGGCATGGGAAGGAATCAGAAAAATCGTACTTTGGCCGGGTTTGATAGGTTTAGCATTAGTTGTGGAGGCTGTCCGAAATAGATACCAACATCTATTAAATGCCTGATATTTCCTCTTTTTAATCATGTAACTTTTAATAATTTTCGAAAATAGATAATTCCGTCATTTTTAAGATTTCAAAACACTTATGGGTAGAATTTGGAAGAGATTTAAGCGTAATTTAGAAGAAATGTGCTTGTCCACGCCCCCTGTGTAACTTTTCCATTGGACTAACGCGTGAACGGTATAAGCTACAAATTATATACCATGTCGAGAACACAGGTCATTTCCTCAGCTTTCAAAATATATTAAATTTATTATGATTGGTTGAAAAATAGGTCCGTCAAAATGACTTGACAAATTGTTATGTCTGTAAGAAAATACAACCTGAAGTGGCTTTCTTGGGTCGATGCAACGTGTACAATAGGTATGTATTGCTCGCTCTTACAACGCTGATGTCTAATTGAGCATGAACTTTCATGGTAACAAAATGCCACTTATTCATATCTATTAGTTAAATGAATATAACCAAACTATAAAATAATTATATAGGAACAAATCTTTCCATATCATAAATAACAATACGTTTTCAAAATTAGTGAAATTAAGATGTATTTATAGGTATGTATAGCCATGATTACGAGATGTTTGTTGTGTAACAGGATTTCGGACTGTATCCATTCTACATTAAGGGTATATACGCGTGTATGACTCGACTGTACATGCAGTGTACACAGTATACTACGCGCACTGAATTGCCTTTGTATGCGCTTAATATGCCGTGTGTGTTGTTACAGGCCTACTGTGTGTGTGATGCGTTGGGGCGTATAGGGCCTGTGTGTGTGTGCCACGGCAGAATACATACAACGTTCTCTTATGTTTAGGAGACCCGTGACACTGAGTGCACTCTAATTTTAACAAATTAATATATTTTATCTAACGATCCGAGTCCCAATTTCTACTGAAAACAGCTAGGCTTATGAGCCTAACATCATTACACCCCCATTTGCTATAATGGATAAGTCCAATGTACGTTTGTTCAGCAACGCTCCTGTGCGACGCATACCCAGCGCGTATCAGTAAAATCTGCGTTTGACTCCGCACAGTGTTAAGTGCTGTTATTTTCTACGTCGCGTTAACTGTCCAAATCGAGCAAAACTAATTCATATGGAACATTCTGAATAGAAGGGGGTAGGGGATCAGCCACTAAAATAGTTCACTATTGCCACATGCCATATACGAGAATTTGTTCAATTCTATAATATATCATTGAAGTAGGAAAAGTGCATCTCGAGAACATAGTGATATGGCGGACTAAATTTCTAGCCAGGTTTAGACGGTAATATCGATACGTTTTTAACGGGTTGTCGAGAAGTTGAGAACGATTTTAATGGGGGTTTTTCAATCGCAGATGAGAGTCAGAAATATCTCTTTATATTGGTTACAACGATATTCTAGATTCATAAACCGCTTTAATAACACATCCATGATGTCCCTGAGCTGTTTTCAGACATGTTATTAGCCGGGTCTTCTGAATCAAGCTTTCCCGCACACAGTGATAATTGTATAATTGATTTGCAATGATTTGTTGGAAACATAAATAAATTGTATGCACATTATCCACACAATAGATTCATTCCAACCAGGCGCCATCCTACCAAATGTCTCCATTTAAAACGATTCACAATGACGTCTGCATTCAACATCCCGGATGGTGAGGAGCAATGTAGAACAATGCCTTGCTGAAATATAATTAATAGTGCCATGCTGGGATCGAACCCATGACCTTCGCAATTCTCCAATCAAGTGCACAAACCACTAGACTACGGCCATTCTTATAGATACGAACTTCCCGACAACATTTAAAGGCCCACTGCACTACTTGTAGCTACTTGCGCCCTCTATATAACAAACAATGCCTAATCGGTGACCATTGGTCCCCCATTATCCTCTTTTTCTTATGTTAACTGAGAGCTGAGTTGATGAGATAGCCACCTGTCCAGTGACATTGCAGGGCGCTCTAATCCCTCCTGTAAACTATGGCAGATAAGCTTTAAGGCTAGGCCAACAGGAGATTAACATGGAGGGCATGGACGGGGGGGGGTCACCGCCCCTTAAGCCCCGTTTAGCTACAAGGCTAGAGAGAGAGAGAGGGTGGGGGTGTTCTCACTCGATGTGCACACACTCCCTCAAACGGAAAGCCTGACTCCGCAAGTACCTGCAAATATGAAGAAAGGGGAAATTATGCTCGTATTTAGCTAATAAAAAGGTGTTGGGGGAAGAAGGCGAGAGAAGTGTTTGGACAAGCCGCGGCGGCGATGATTAGAATTATTATCCCTGGAACGGTCCACAAATCATCGTCGTCGAAATCGTGCTCAGGTGTCTTATTTTTTTCATCCTAGAAAAGACTAGAAGTAATGAGTTTCTTTTCATGCACCCACTCAGAGGCATCGGTAGAGGGAGATGAATCCCCCCTTCCCTCATTACAAAGTTTCTGTCGACATATTTTAGATTCTGTTAGCCTCATTTGCAAATCTCAAAATTAATGTCATTCATCAAATCTATTTGTTGTTGTCATTCCATTTATTGATTTAATTTTGATTTGATTTTATCTATTTAGTTAGTTATACTTGGTCTGCTAGTTACTTAGTAGTTAGGTATCTAGTTATGTATTTGTAGTTATTCAGTCAATTAGTTGGTTGGATCGTTTAGCTCTTTAGTAGATTTGCTTTATTGCAATGACGACCTTCGTCATTGCCTTTTGCACGTAGTGCTTGTCATCACTAATTATGCCCTTTTCTCATGTCCGTTTCCTTTCAAATTTCATAGGCATAGTCTCTAACATCTCATCAAGGTCACTACCTTTTTTAGATTTTCGAAATCACTCATGCATAACCGTCCAGGCGCCATATTGTCCGTTCTGGTCCATTTTAAGGCCTTTCTTTTTTCCTTCCTATCTCCACTATCTTAGATCCTACAAACTTCTAACAAATTTCTATAGATAGTCTAAGAGATGTTCTTTAATCTGCGACGCATAACCTGCCCTTCAAAATGCCATCTTCATACTCAAAATTCAAATCTGAAACCGACTCCGTCAACAATCTTTCAAATTCTTGAAAAATTGACCCCTACAATTCTAGAAATTGCAATAACTTTCTTTAACCAATTCCGTTCCGTCTCATCTTCTCGCAGTATCTTCATTTTATAATTGCACATAGCCATGCCAAATTTTACGCTCCAATGGCTATGCAAAACATAAATAGCGCCCTCTAAAGTTCTGGGAATTGGCTTTCTTTCTGTGGCCGTATCTCCATAATGGCTTGGCAGACCCGTACCTTTTTTTGGATTTAGATACTTGAACATATGCCCTTTCCAGCCATATACAAAATTATATACCCTAACACTGACCGACTTTGCGAAAAATGCCCTCAAAATATGCAGTTTTCAAGAAAATTGAGAAATAACTTCAACTTGCTCTACAATGGCGATCTTTATATTTACGTCAATGAAACTTCGCAGACACATGTATCCATATACGTGACAACTATCTGCCAAGTTTGGTAAATTTTAATAACGTCAGCGCAAAGTTATCGCCAAAAATGATGAATTAGCTATTCATTACGTAATAGCGCCTTTAATGCGTGCAGTACATTGCACGCAGATGACAATGGTGTCTAACCGCAATGAAGTGCCCTTTCGAATGATACCAAGTATGTTCACACAGAAAATTTTGAGTAAATCATATTTGAACAAGGGTCATTATACGAATTCCGCCGAGTTTCCGCCCAATATTATAACACGTATCGGCTATGGCGTCATTTTTTCAGACTGCTTTTCGCCCCCTAAACGTCCCTTTTTTTCCTTGAAATTTTGCAGTGACATTTCGAGTTGCAATACGCAGGGCACCTCATTGCCGGATTTTTAAAATTGGTCAAGGGGGTCATTTAAGACGCCATTTTGTGCTATAAATCTATTTTACATCACGTGTTTCGATAGGATGACCAAAGAACAAAAGAGAGTTGTTTACAATAACAACCATGAAATTCTCTTTCTAATGATACCAAATACGGCCTATAAAGAGACATAAAGAGAGAGAGAGAAAAAACAATTTAACTCCGGTCATAATACAGATCCTGTACGTTTTCTGCCCATGCATTACACGCATTGTCTATGGGGCATATCGGGTTCACGCTTTTGGCCCCCAGAACGATCTTTATTGCAATGACGAACATGCACCAAATCCCATTGGTTTTTGCACGCAGTGCTTGCGAGCCCTTTCTAGGTTCTTTCCCCTATCCCAATTTCTTTCAAACTTCGTAGGCATAGTCACTTCCATCCCATCAAGGTCACTGTTGAGGCCTTTCTTTCGCCCTACCTATCTCCAATATCACAGAAGCTACTAGACTTCGTACAAATTGCTCTGGATAGTCCGAGAGAAGCTCTTTCGTTTGACACGTAGAAACATGACGTCATTGCACGCACATCGTTGTGACACGATTGCATTTCTAGTTTATGTATTCAGTTTATCGTTTTTTTAGTTAGTTGGTTATTTAGTTAGTTAGTTAGTCTAGTTATTATTCACTCTTTTTAAAATTTGTTTTGTTTGCTTGCTTGCTTGTTTGCTTTTTTTTGTAAAAATGAAGTCTGTGTTAACAAATCTTTAAAAAATGGGTCATCAGTATGAGGACCATGTTTACCTTTAAACTCTAATATTAAAACGGTCCTAGGAATCTCTCTTTCTCTCTCTCTCTCTCTCTCCCTCTCTCTCTCTCTCTGTATCTCTCTTCTTCCTTTTCTCTCTTTCTCTCCAGTTAGTTAGTTAGTTTGTTAATTAGTTAAATGTGGTTAGTCAATTATTTGGTTAGTTAGTTAGATCGTGTAGTTCGTTAGTTTGTAAGTTAGTTAGTTAATTTTCTTTATTCAGTTAGTTATTAATTATTATACATTTATTTATTTATTCGTTACTTAAGTTCGTTTGTTAGTTAGTGGGTTCTATAAATATTTATTATTGGCTTATTTTTCTATTTGTTTATTTGCTTGAATTCTTCTTTGTTGGAAAAATGAAATCTGTGCTGTGGATCTGAGAAATGGGCCAACAATATTATGACCATGTTTACATTTTACCTATGATATGAAAACAATCCTTAGGATTTCTCTTTCTCTCTCTCTCTCTCTCTCTCTCTCTCAATTGTTGTCTCTCTCTCTCTCTCTCTTTCGATCTCTCTCTCTCTTTTTCTTTATCCCTCTCCTTAACAATTCTTGACTATCGTCCAATCTTGCATGACAACATTTTCATCTTTTCAAATGGAATTTGGCAATAATCATAACTATGTAGCCTAAGTCGAAAATATCACATTTGTTTATTATTATTAGACTTACCCGTTTCCTGTTTTTCCTTTGGAACAATGAGTTTTTATTCCTCTCATTCTGGGGAGAAAAAAAGCAAAGTTGCCTTTGATTATAAAGCAATCAGCATACCACTCAGCTTGCTTGTTTTCCCAAGTCATCACCATATTAATGATTATCATTCGCTGACAAATGAAAATAACAGTTTTTCCCCAGAGACTTTCTAAGTACAAATTTGGCTTCCAGCTGTGGAAATGATGTATACTTTGTCCTCTAAATAGTATGCTTTTGTCATCACTGTTTAATGTTTATTCGCTTTGATCTCTTGCAATGTATTCTGTCGCTCGAATCTATAGTCTCCCCTATCCATTTGTCCATCTCTCTCTCTCTCTCTCTCTCTCTCTCTCTCCCTCTCCCACTATCTCTTTTTTTAAATCTATCTCTGCTAATTTCACTCTGCATTTATCTCTCTCTCTCTCTCTCTCTCTCTATCTCTCTCTCTATTTATATTTCTTCATATCCCGTTCTTTGTGTCTCTACCTTAAAGTCTTTGTTTATGTAATATAAATTATTCAATTCCCTCTCCATTTCTTTCTTCATTTCCCCCTGGAAACATATTTAATATGCAAATACATATAAAGAAAAAAAACCGAAGTTTCAGAAAAAGACTGACGGAGAGCGGGATGTCGGGCAAACCTTACGCATGCATTACCAAGACATCTATCTCAAATCCATCGCACTTGACACTGGGTCCCATATCGAGTCGAGGCGTAATTGAAATTACACAACTTGCCATGCTTCTGGCATACGGTACTTCGATCACCTAATTCACTCTAAGCTAGCCTCGCATTATTCACCACGAAAAATGGCCATGGCAAAAAAGTAGGGGTGCTATTTAGAGAATTTGTGTTTTCGGTATAAAATGCATTTTGCTGTTTTGAGGAGGTAGAATATTTAGAGTCAATAAAGATTTAAAGACATTTTCATTTTAATATAGTATATGCGAGAACGTAAAATACATCCCCATTCCATCGAAACTTGTCATAACGATTTACCCGCCAAGTGGGCTTTCTTAGAATTGGCGTATTTTTAGATAGCACATCTAAATATCGAACAAAAATTAAGCTAACAGGAGGTGGAGGGGGTGGGGGGGGGGGGTAATCCGTCATTCTGCAAACACGTCAATGAGTCAATTTTCAATGAGTGTTTTTAGGACCCCCTTGAAAAACAGCTTATAAGACAAGGGCAATTCATCCAATTAGTTCTCGGCACTTTCTGTTTGTGTTATTGTTCACTAATATGGGCTTTTTCCATAGAATTTGGGGCGACATCCCAACAACCCCCCTTCACATCTCAAAAAGACTAGTGACACCCCTTCCCAGTCTGTATCTGTACCTGTTTATCAAACGTAGCGTAAATTTTGTGAGCGTTGGACTGTGTGTTAATGGAATTAATTTGGCGGGTTGTCTCGTAGTGGACGGATTATATGGATTGCCGTTTTAAAGAATGGGTAGTGATTGTCTGTTGGAGGCATGGGACCCGATGGTCCAATCCATTCTAGAAACACGCACATAATTTGCATGACCATGCAACACATACTCGCAC